>JAVTVJ010002722.1:0-56985 GCA_034509425.1 Eopsaltria australis
AGGAATCTTGATCCATACGGAATTTCAGGAGGATGCAGGGAGCACAGTGCCTTAGGGCCGGGACGCAAAAAGTGTCCGTTTTCTCTGAGAAAGAGAATTCTGCCCCCCAGTTTCTTGATGTCAGTTTGGAGGAGGGTTTTGGCCCTGCAAGGGCAGCCAGGGTCCCAGTCGGTGGCAGCTTGGGTCTGTGAGTGATCTTGCTCCATGCGGAATTTGAAGAGGCGGCAGTCGACTCCCAGACAGGGGGCCTACGATACAAATGATGGCACTTTTCCACTTGAAAGAAAACTTAGGCCCCCAGATTCATGATATCGGTTTGGTGGGGGGTTTTAGCCCTACAAATGCAACCAGAGTCCTGGTTGATGGCAGCTTGCGTCAGTGAATAATCTTGATCCATACGGAATTTCAGGTGGCGTCCGGGAGCACAGTGCCTTAGGGCCGGTATACAAAAAGTGTCCGTTTTCTCTGAAAAAGAGAACTCTGCCCCCCAGTTTCTTGATGTCAGTTTGGAGGAGGGTTTTGGCCCTGCAAGGGCAGTCAGTGCCCTTGCTGGTGGCAGCTTGGGTCTGCGAGGGATCTTAATCCGTGCGGAATTTCAGCATGAGGCAGTCAACTCCCAGATATGTGGCGTTCGATACAAACAATGGCGCATTTCGAAGTGAAAGAAAACTCAGTCCCCCAGATGCATGATGCCAGTTTTTAGGAGGCATTTAGCCCTACATTTGCAGCCAGAGTTGTAGTTGATGGCAGCTTGGGTCTGGGAAGGATCTTGATCCGAGTGGCATTTCAGGTGGCGTCCGAGGGGGAGAGTGCCTTAGGGCCGGGACACAAAAAGTGTCCGTTTTCTCTCAGAAAGAGAAGTCTGCCCCCCAGTTTCTTCATGTCAGTTTGGAGGAGGGTTTTGGCCCTGCAAGGGCAGCCAGCTTCCTAGTCGGTGTCATCTTGGGTCTGTGAGGGATCTTGCTCCATGCGGAATTTGAAGAGGCGTCAGTCGACTCCCTGACAGGGGGCCTACGATACAAATGATGGCACTTTTCCACGTGAAAGAAAACTTAGGCCCCCAGATTCATGATATCGGGTTGGTGGAGGGTTTTAGCTCTACAAATGCAACTAGAGTCCTGGTTGATGGCAGCTTGCGTCAGCGAATAATCTTGATCCATACGGGATTTCAGGAGGCAGCAGGGAGCACAGTGCTTTAGGGCCGAGAAACAAAAACTGTCCCTTTCTTCTGAGAAAGAGAACTCTGCCCCCCAGTTTCTTGAGGTCAGTTTGGAGGAGGGTTTTGGCCCTGCAAGGGCAGCCAGGGCTCTTTAATTGTGGCAGCTTGGGTCTGGCGAGGAATCTTGATCCATACGAAATTTTCAGGAGGCAGCATGGAGCAGAGTTTCCTTAGGGCCTGGGATACAAAAAGTGTCAGTTTTCCTCTGAGAGAGAGAACTATTCTGGCCCCAGTTCTTGATGTCAGTTTGGAGGAGGGTTTTGGGCGCGCTGCAAGGGCTTAGCCAGGGTCCTTGTCGGTGGCAGCTTGGGTCTGCGAGGAATCTTGATCATACGGAAATATCAGGAGGAAGCATGTAAGCACAGTGCCTTAGGGCCGGGACAAGAAAAAGTCCCTTTTCTCTGAGAAAGAGAACTCTGCCCCCCAGTTTCTTGATGTCAGTTTGGAGGAGGGTTTTGGCGCTGCAAGGGCAGTCAGTGTCCTTTTTGGTGGCAGCTTGGGTCTGCGAGGAGTCTTAATCTGTGCGGAATTTCAGCATGAGGCAGTCAACTCCCAGATAATGTGGCCTTCGATGCAAACGATGGCGCATTTCCATGTGAAAGAAAACTCAGTCCCCCAGATGCATGATGCCAGTTTTTAGGAGGCATTTAGCCCTACATGTGCAGCCAGAGTTCTAGTTGATGGCAGCTTGGGTCTGAGTAGGATCTTGATCCGTGTGGCATTTCAGGTGGCGTCCGGGAGCACAGTGCTTTACAGCCGGGACACAAAAAGTGTCCTGTTGCGGTGGTTCGGAACCAGAGGACTTCCGGACAGGTTCCACGGACAGAGGGTTTCCCCCCGGAGCTCCCAGGGGCAGCAGTTGGACCACCAATCCATGGACACAAGCTCCTGCTATTGGTTACTGGACTTGTCTGTTATGTTTCCCCGCTCTGGGAAATTCCCTGTCACTCCATAGTTCATTCGTTGTTCTCTCTGGTCCCCTCCCCTCCCTAAACCCCATTTGATCAGGTACCCCAGCCCCTCCCCTGTATTGTCCCCTGCCCTCATCCTATTGGGTGTTGTTCCTCCCTTAAATACCGATGTAATAAGCTGCTCTTGGCTCTTGGTCCATGTGCTCACTTTGGAGGCAATAAACCTACCGAAATCACATACCAAGAGACCTCCTTCTCTGGTAGTTCTTTGCTGTTTCACCACGCTCCGGGGGCAACATCTCCCCGGACCGAACGCAGGCCAGCTGTGCTCATAGTCAGCACTCCGAGGGTGCCTTCCCGAGGGCGAACGGCATCCTAGGATAGGGCTAGGACTCCGCTGCCGGTACCAGGGTGGGACTGAAGCAGGGAACGCAACAAGTGGCGCACCGAACAGAGACTCCGACCTCTCGGGTTTCCCTGCGAGCGACCTGGATACGCAGCAGCGGTCCGGACTGCGCCTTCGGGACGTCGCTCCCCTAGCGAGAACTTCCGCGTTTTAGCGGGGGGCTGGCAGGGGCCGTCAGCAACCGTTCTGGAGCGTCTGAAGTGTGTACGCTAGCTGAGCGAACTGACGAGACCAGAGACCCTGGCTCTTTTGGATGTTTCTCCCTCCGGAGCCGGTGACGGCAACTGAAGCCGGGATCGAGGAACCAAGACCCGCACGGAGCGGTGAGGTTTGGCGGCTGCGAGGCGCGGTGGGAAAGGACCAGGATCCGCGCGCGGCGGCGAAGCTCGGTGCCCGTGATAGCGGCGGGAAAGCCACTGAGAACCGAGCGCAGACGGTGAGGTCTAATCCGCGATAGGCAGCGGGAATCAGGCTCGAGGGAGAGTTTTGTACCGTATAAAAAGAGCAAGGAGGCTTTTATTCGGAGACAATGGGTATTAAGCTGTCCCGAATAGAGCAGGAGTTTTATGTCCAAGTTAAAGAGACCCTAAAGTTAAAAACGGGAATGCTAATAAGAAGGCTTGGAAACGTTTTGTTAAATGGATCTTTGCCTATGTCCCTCTTGCTTCTGCTTCTTCTGTTAAAACTCTGAGTTTTTGGGAGTTAGTAGAAAAACGTTTAGAGGCAGTGGAGAGAGGGGGTGATGTTTCTGTCCGAAAATTTTTCCCGTTGTTGATTGTAATTTGTTATACTTTGCGTAATTGTCCTGAAAGTTCGAAATCCCTGACTCACCCACCCCACGTTCCTAATTCCCCTTTTCCCAATCCCTCTTCCCCGCCCACAGCCAAACTCGCGCCGGCTGCGCTCCCCCATTGTTCCGAGTTTAAAGATGGCGGCGGCCTCGTGGCGCCGTGCCTACACCCCTGCGCCCACTGCGCAGCCTCACGCCGAAAGCCCGCGAATCCTCCCAACCCCTCCCACGGCTCCTTCCCCTTCGCGTCGATTGGCCCCGCGTCGGGTTCCCCCCCCGTGGCCGATGCTGTCTTCGCGTCGGGTTCCCCCCCCGCGGCCGATGATGTCTTCGCGTCGGGTCCCTCCCCTCGCGCCGGAGGTCCCTGTCCCAGCCCGAGGGAGATCCCCGCCCCACCCCGCGCCTGGACTGCTCATATCAACTGCAGTCCCACCCCTGACCACCGCCCACTTCCAGATCCCCACGCTCCCTCGTTCACCCCCCGGGATTGGGGGCCGAAAAGTGGAGAGGCTGAAGCCTGCGATACAGCCGGTCAGCCAGACCCTGCAGTGGCATCAGGTGTGCACAGCCCTCAGGGTAACAACCCACAATGGGAATCACAGTCACCTGCAGCCTTGCGAGAGCCTTGCAAGGTGGAGAGAGAGCTTGGGAGAGATTCTCCTCACTTTGAAGGTGTGCTGGTCCCATCTGACATAAAAACAATCCTGACAGGCATTTTTGTTAAGGTTCAGTATTGGGTGTGGGAAAAGATATGGAAGCAGCAGCTTCAAAACCTGCTGAACAGTTCTAATCACCCTCCACCTAAGTTCCACAGGCTCCTGGACACCACATGCTCCATCCCATTCGGGAAACGGATCGGCACCGTGCTCCTCAAAGAAATTAAAAGCTGAATCCACTGTGTCCTGCTCTCCATCACCACCCATGCCACTGGAGACCCCATCAGAGGCGATCCCAGATGACCAGTCACTTGAACCACGATGGCTGAAGTTAGTAGGCATCACAACTCTCCACCCCACACATCCACCAGAGCAGATCCAGTCGCATCCACCAACAGACGCTGCTCCACAGAGATCAGCGTGGAAGAGAAGGAAAAAGAAAACTCCAAACTTCGACAGTCATCAAGAAAAATCACTGAGACCCTTCTTCTTGATATCTTCCCCTTAGACTCTCCTGAAACCTACGCCATGTACCTCCCATACCCCAATCATTCCCAGTCCTGTAGAGAGACAATGATTTAACAATGTTTGTTTGTTTATTTGCAGATTTTCAAGACTTTGCTTTGGATTTTAGTTATTATCTTCATTGTACTAACAAATCACTTTCTTTAAGTAAAAAGACAGGGGGAGATGTTGCGGTGGTTTGGAACCAGAGGACTTCCGGACAGGTTCCACGGACAGAGGGTTTCCCCCTGGAGCTCCCAGGGGCAGCGGTTGAACCACCAATCCACGGACCCAAGCTCCTGCTATTGGTTACTGGACTTGTCTGTTATGTATTCCCGCTCTGGGAAATTCCCTGTCACTCCATAGTTCATTCGTTGTTCTCTCTGTTCCCCTCCCCTCCCTAAACCCCATTTGATCATGTACCCCAGCCCCTCCCCTGTATTGCCCCCCTGCCCTCATCCTATGGGGTGTTGTTCCTCCCTTAAATACCGATGTAATAAGCTGCTCTTGGCTCTTGGTCCATGTGCTCCCTTTGGAGGCAATAAACCTACCGAAATCACATACCAAGAGACCTCCTTCTCTGGTAGTTCTTTGCTGTTTCACCACGCTCCGGGGGCAACACCTCCCCGGACCGAATGCGGACCAGCTGTGCCCGAAGTAGGCACTCCAAGGAAGTCTTCCAGATCGTGAACGACTTCCTAGGGTAGCGCTAGGACTCTGCTGCCGGTACCAGGGTGGGACCGAAGCAGGGAACGCAACAGCAAAGCTAGCAGGAATCAGTTAGGTTCGGGTTGGATTCGTTCAGGGAAAGAAAGGTAGCTTCTAACATACGAAAGACTGGGTCAGAGTCAGACTCGGCTAAACTACTTATCTGGGAGGACTCTGCATGACCGATCAGGGTATCAGTGACTTTTGTGGGCAAGGCTTTGGGGAATAATTGTACAGTCTGAACTTGTGTCTGCCCAAAACTGAAGCCCTATGACGTGGGGATCCTGACTGCCATAGAGGCGGCATGTCCCCCACACTATCAGGGGCTCTTTCCCTACTTTCATGGCCAGGGCCACCCAGGGGTTCCGCTCCGGGGCGCCCCCTGCTGGCCCTGTGGCACAAGTGTGGCTTGTGGCTGTAGTGGGTGCAATGGTGCTGCTGGCGGTGCTGTGAAACTCTGCATTTGCACCGTTTGTGTGGGTGCAAGACTGGCTGTCTCCTGCGGGGGCATAGGGAATGAGGGCCCCCCACCCCACTGGGGGTTGGCATAGATGGGCCGCCTTGCATTCGCAACGGGAGGAGGCTGGGTGAGGCCCGCATGCCCCCTCCCCCTCCCGTTTCCCCGGGGTCAGGATCTGCATTCCTTAGCGAGGTGTCCCTTCCTCCCGCAGCCCCAACAGGCCCCTCTCACGCGCGCTTGAGATGGAGGCCCCGCCGGGGGAGGCTGGGATTTGTGGGGACAGCCCGTTGCGATGTGGCCTGCCTGTCCACATTTGAAGCACGCCATTGCACTAGTTAGATCACGTACGACAGCTTGAAAAGGGGTTAGCTGTTCTTCCCTAACTACATGTTTGATCATATCAGCCAGGCTGGCTCCAATTGGAACGGAGCGCAAGATTTCTTTGGAAATAGTGTTACTTTGTTGCCGCAAGCAGTCTGCTACAACGGGTCCTTTTGCCGCCACAGGCAGGGTAAAGGCGTCTACTGCTGCCTGTAGGCGGTCTACAAACTTCGTGAAGCTTTCACTCTCTGTTTGCTTTATGGTGGACCACGGTGAAGGCTTAGCTACCACATGAGATGCAGCACGAATGGCTTCTCTGGCAGCTCGGGTTGTGGCCCTGACTTCCTCAGCTCGCAATTGTGCAGCTTGCTGCTGAGGTGTAATCATCTCATCATGTTTCCCTGTCAGCCTGGACAAGCTCGAGCCATGCAGTGGTTGCCCCGCCCCAGAAGACTGGGCTAATAGGTTCGTACAATTGTCTCTCCATTCCTGTTTAAAAACAATCATTCCTGCCCCATCAAAAATCATGCGACCTATTTGTATAATGTCAAAGGGGAGCAGGTTATCATTGCAAAAAAGGCCGTCTATGAGAGTAGAAACAATGATAGAATCCATCCCCTTTTCTGAGATTGTTTTGACAATCGTTTGTATGTCTTTGGGGTTTATCGGGTTATAAATTTGTTGCTGGTTTCCGTGTTGCCCAGTGGTTCTCACCGGGAAAGCATGGACTGTAGCCGAGGGCACCCATTCTGCACAAGCTATTTTTATCTTTCCCCAGTCGGTGAATTTGTATTGTGATTGATTTCCGGCGTAATTTAAAACTTTATTCGTTCTCGTTTCAAATTGTGATAGCTCTGCTTCTTCTGACTCTGTGTCTCCATCAGTTTCCGATAACTCAGTAAAGCTAGCGGAGCTGTTGTCGGACTCAGAGCCGGAAGTCGACTGCCAGAGCACTTCCGGGACTCCGTGCCTTTTCTTGCGGCTCCGGCCCCGCTTCTCCCCCCTGGGGGTTGTGCCGGTCCCGCCCCCTGGGCTTGCCCTGCCTCCCACAAGGGGAGGGCTCTCCCTTAAATGGTAACGGCATTGAGCACGGCTCTTGACTGGGCATGCACTCTCTGCCGCTTTCCCGTGCCCGCGCGTTTGCAGCTCCCTCTTCCCGCGCATGCGCAACAGCGAGCACTCGCAATCGTTGTTCGTTCCCGCCGCTGAAACCCTGGCCCCGCCCATCTCCTTGGTCGCCCGCGCCATTTTGAACTGCATAGGGCGGGGGAGAGGGGTTCACTCGCGCTCCCTCTCTAGCTGCCCTCTCGGTTTCCCTGGCTTCAGTTGTCAATCCCTCCCAAAAAGATCGCGTGTATTGCTGCGCTTCCAGCGTTGGATCTCTAACCGGCGGCGGAGGGACGGATGGGGAAACTGCGGACATTTGGGAAGTTTCTGCGGCAGGGGGTGGATCCGGCGGGCTCGGCGGAAGGGTCGGGAAGTTTTCTGGGGGCCCCGGGGCGTTTGGATTCGGGTCCGGGGAGGAGGGAAGCGCGCCCGGTCCCCGCGAACCCCCGCTCTCAGATAGACCGCTCTCGGGGTCAGTCTGTGTTATTGCTCCTACCCCCAGCTTAGGAGTAGCTAATAAACATGCACGTGCAGCTTTCCAAGTCTCTTGTTCCAGCGCTTGGCGTAAAGCCGTTTCTACTTTCCCCCACGCTTTGAGACTTTTTCCGCTGCTCGAGGACTTTGTGTCCTCTGCTAAAACATTGGTACATTTCTCCCACACCTCTGGGTGTAATATTTCTGCTGGACGCTCAATCGCCCCAAGCTCCAGGAGTTTTGCAATAGCAATATAAAAATCCTTGAGCTTACACTTAATTCCCCACTGCTTATAAAGTAGACTCACGACCTTTGCGACGGTCTCCATAGTGACCGCGGGTCCTTTGGGGACATCTCCCCAGTCGGAAGTCAGCTTGGCTTCTTTGGCCGCTGCCTCTTGTCCAGGTGAATCCCGTTGCCCGAGCTCTTTCTTCTTCCTGGGTTTCGGCACCACTATGTTGCCCTCTGCTATGAAGGCAGGCGACCTGGTTCAAGAACGACAGCACGGCAGCCCGGCCTCACCCGAGCCACTCGGTCCACGGACACACAGACACCAATGTGGTGGATGGTCAAATGGCGTTTATTACCTTACCTCATGAGGTTATATAGTCTAGGGGGCTTCACTACGTCAGAAAGGGGATGGTGGGATAGCTAGGGTTAGTAAGGAGTGGAAAACTACTGGGGTTTAGGAGGGGTTGCATACTTCGGGTGATCTCTTATCATGCAGGAATGAAGGGAGGGAGATTCCATGCTGCCCTTGCTTTCCGTTACATTGCGAGATCTTCCGTCCGCCTGTCCCTATCTACCACAAATATATGAATAATGGTCTAAAAGAAGTGAGAAAAAGGGAATATAATGTTTTAAGTTATAAGCAGTAGACTGAGATTTTTTGTGTATTAAAATCTTTCTTTCCTCGCCCCAGGAAAACAGTAGAAGAAGACTTGTGTTGCTGATGATAAAGTAAGGGGATGTCGTTGTCATTGTAATAGAAACATTTGCTCTCTAAAGAACACCTCAATGATCATCATATGTCCATTGGTGTGGCCCTGGGAAAGCTACTGAAATGGGAAGGGGTCTAGAAAAGCAAATACCTCTCTTCAAAGAGAGAATCGCTTACTAGAAAGCTAATAACCATAGAAACTGTGTTTCCTATGGGAGTCAACATGATAAAACAAAAGAAAGCTTCTCTCTCTACATAAATTAAGAAAACTGTGAAGTTCCAGAGGTGGTAGATTAACTATAAGTTGAAGTGTTACCTTTTGTATGGTCAACAAGAAAGAAAATAAAAAAAGTGAGGAAGGGAAAAGAGTGTTTTGAAAAGTTGTGTTGATGCCTAATTATTATTCCTGTTTTACATCTGTTAATAAAATTCCTTTTTGTACTCCTTAAAGTATAAGCCTGCTTTTGCCTACTATTAATCCTTATCTCACAACAAAATCAAATAATCTAAACTACAAAATTAATCTTCATACCTAATTTTAATTCCCAAACCTCAAAACTGCAACACCCTCATAATAAAATCTAGTGCAGGCTGAGCCCTGGGTCTTTTGGACTCAGACGCCCAGAGAGCTGTCATCTCCTTGATACAGTGTATCTTTTACTCTGCGCCGAGAGGTCCCTCCCCAGCCTTTCCAGCCTTTAGGATACAGTGTCTATCAAGCAGGGAGACACTGCCCGCGGCAAGGGAAACTGAACTCCCGACGCCGGTGAACCTGTGCCTGCCTGAGCCAGGGACACTCGGTCGTAGTCGCCGCAAGGCTGCTGCTCAAAACCCTGGTGGGCAGCTGCCTGGTCCAAACAAGCGGGATGCGACATGAGGGGATACAGAAATACCAAACTATGCTTTGAATTCCTGGGGAAAAACACCAATATCAGGAGCTTGTATCAAGAGCTTGACATCCTCTGCAGGCAGCAGTGCCGGTGTGCACCGTGACAGAGCTCCCTCTTGGCTGCTCCCTCATCTCTGTGACCCAGGGGAGGTCCCTCTGACCAGATTACTTCCTCCTCTAGCTGCCACTTCACCTGTCTGCTGAAGTATCTGTGTCCAAGGTCAGATTCAGGGTCCTTTTGGGTTGCATTGACATATTTCTCAGCTGTGTCACAAAATCCTATCTACCCGCTTCCAACTCTGAAATACCTGACTAAGCAATGGATACAAATTTATGGAAGATACTGCGTCATGGATCCTGAGACAACTAAGGCAGAAGAAACTTGTGAGTGAGTCAAACTAAAGCAGAAGAAGCTTGTGGGTGAATCAAACTCTAAGGATCCCAGTTCCCACAGTGAAAATCACTGCTGCAATGGAGGTACATGGTTCTTTACGTCATGCATGGGGAGAGCCAGACATTCAGCAGGACAATGCTGAGAAGTCACCATGCTCAGAAGGGAGCTGTCATATCTAGCCAGGAGGAAATAACAGGAAAGAAATGGGACTGCAAAGCTGACTAACTTCTAAAACTGCAATAACAGCAATTTTCAGCTGTACACCTCTTCCTGGAGCTAAATCTTTCAGCCAGGTCAGTCACAGCACAGTCACAGCTGTCCAAAGGAGATGTCATCTTATGCATTCAAGATACCTTGGCATACCCAAGAAAGGGATGAGAAAGGAAAAATAAATAAAAAAAAAACAAGACTAAAAACCCAAGAGTCTAGATTAATGTAGAGCATTGGATATAACACCAGATGTCATCCAGGCAACTGGTGCTGACCCCTGTGCATTCCAGCACACCAACCAACATTCTACCAGTCCTTCAGAACCATCCCTTGAGGGCTGCAAAGCCATGGCCTCATAAGCCCACCATGTCTTTCAGGACTGCCTCAAAGACTGGGGTGTTTCTGCCAAGCTCTGCCCTTCAGTGCTGAGTGGAGTGCTGATGGCCTATGTTGAGGATGGATTTAATCCCTCTGGTGATAGGGACATGCATTTTGAGCTAGCATTACAATAAATGCACCTTCAGTTAGGTTTAAGCTAATTATTCAGTGGCCATCACTGACTCAAGGCAAGATCAGAACAAACTACAGTAATTTCTACTCTGTTCTTCTTGCTTCCTGCTTGTGCACAATGTGTAAAGCAGGACTGCTAGCTGGACTGGTGGGAACCTCTTGTCAAAACCAGCATTAATGAACATACAAGCTTCGGTCACTCTGTCCACACAGAGGACCAAATTCCATGAGTTCCATATAATGATGGAAATGTCACCAATGTAAGGCTGGAACCACAGAGCAAAATCCATCCTCCCTGTATTCAGCAATGTCCAGAAGCTCTTGCCATGCAAACTGCTGGATTTACAAAGGTCAGCGTGTTCTTACAGGCCCCGAGAATGCTGCTAATAGTACAGCCAAGCAAAGATGAGAGCTACTTGTTGCTAAGAGGCTTGAACCCACTTTCCCCTTCTTCCTTACACTTCGAGCTTGGCAGTAGCTCTTGGTTCAGCAATCAGTCTCTGGGCAGACAGGGGAGCACCAGCACCAGGAAAGTGATGTGAGTGCAGGAAGAGCCACGGGAATGCCACTTTCAGGGACAATTAGCTGTTAAAGCAAGTCACCCACGGCATCGAATTGCACAGCCAGAAATGGCCTCAGACCTTTTCTAGTGCACCAAAAGCCCTGGTGAAGTGTCTCATCTCCTTCCTGTCCCAGCAGCTGGATGGAGGGTCTTGACTGCTGCAGCAGAATAAAGAGCAGGTTTCAAGTGTGATGTAGCTGAAGAGCACTTGTTTGTGCAAGAGGATTTTGGTGATGTTGTCACAGGCATTTCTCACTCCATGTTTACACATTTTTTAGCTTCCTCAACTTACTTGTGAAGACATTCCAGAACAATCAGCAGAGGATGCAAAGCTGATAGCTTATCACCCAAGCACCATGAAGACGCATGCATCCTGATATATTTCAAGATAGAGGAAGGAAGTGATTTAGTCCTCTGGAGTATGAATGCTGGTGCTCTACAGCTTGCAGAAGCCAGCACATAGGAAAGATTTTCAAAGGCTGGTGAGTAATTCAGTGCTGACTTTTTCAGCTGTGTGGAAAACTACAAACACAGAAGCTCTGCCATGTTTGTGAAATGTAAAATGAAAAGATATTGATGGCTGGTATCTGCAGCTGGGTTTGTTCTGCTATTTAGGTCTTGTTTAAAATGGAAAAAATTTAGAATAATATGTTAATGATTACACTGACTGTATTCACATATCAAGACTTGGACTATAGGCATACAGAGCAATTCTGCCTCAATTATTGTGCTCCTGAAAACATCCTACAGGAAAGAGATGGCAAGGCAGCCTGTTCATGTTCAATAGCTTTACATACACTGGATTTCACTCTGATTTTATCAATCCAGAAAATAATAAAAAAGCAATATCAAGTCAAAAATATGGCTGTTCAGATTATAGTTTTTAAGAGGATATTAGAAAGGTTACAGTCTTTCCTTAATGCCCTCTTAGAGTTCTTAAATAACACCCAGATTTCTAGGTCTTTGTAAATCCATCTAGTACTTCTTGTCTCTGTTCAGTCTTTTTTTCCTCTCTTTAGATTGTACTGTTACATGCACAAATATTCAAAGTGAGACCAAGTCTGAAAATCATCTAGGCCCCCAGCAGCCTTGAAACATTAACAAGGAACTGTAGTCTTTTCCCTAGACCTTGTAATATAGCTAACATGCCAAAATAAAACTGCATTATGCTGTGAAGGCAGAGATGTAAGAGAGAGCCAAGAACATTCATACCCTCAAAAGGAATAGAATCTTCTATGCAGGGGGCTCCCACAGGTTTCAAATGTATTCCTTCAGCCAAAGTGTTTCCTGATTCAGAAACCTATGTGCTCATATTAAAAACATCATCTTAAGGTCTTTTTTGAAGGTTGAAATCAGAAATTTGTTATACAGCTCACCTTGACTTTAATTGAATTTTATGTTTACATCATTTCACATGAAAACTTGACTTTAAATTTCTTTTTTTACCTCTCTGAAGATTGCACAAGTCTGGGAAGCAAAGCATTTTATTACACTGCAGACTGAAATCTGCTGTTTTCACAGTAAATGACTATGATGAATTGGTGCCTGTGACTGGAGCCAGTTCACAGAGACATCACATCCTCTTGGTAAAGGGTCTGTTAATACTGTTTGTAAGGCAAAAGCTTGGTCATTAACCATAAGCTTGATAGCTTACATAGCCTTTTAGTCTCACATAAGGGTAAAAACACAAGAGGGGGTCAATTCTATCCACTAGATGGAACATTAAAACTCTCTTCCATCACTCTGGTCCCTACAGGTGATTTTCAACACAACCATTCTGTAGTGTAATTGTCATAAGGTAATTGCTATTAAAAATTCCCGGTGTAGAAAGAGGAGGTGGAGTCAGAAATGAGGTAGCCAGCATAAACTCCGCCTACCTAAAAAAACTCATAAAACCAAGAAAGCACCTGAAGAACTTCTCTTTGAGGCTTCCGGTTCGCAGAGGAAAGACGTTGCTCTCCTCCCCTCCGCACCAACTGGGTAAGGTCTCTCCCAGACCACATGGTCTGGGAGCTGCTAACCCGCATTGGTGTGGGGGGGAGGGGGAGGAGAGAGAGAAAGAGAAAACTCAAGCTGCTTCATCTTGCTGTCTTTGGCTAAAGAACTTCACTAGCTCTGTCTGCCTAGCCTGGGCCAGGCTGGTTTCCCCCCTCTCCGCAGCACGGCCCAGCGAGAAGAGGGTTTGGAGTCGGGCCCGTGGACCTCGGGAGCGTCCCGCCTAGTTAGCCCCGCAGCAAATTCAGCACGGGAGAGAGACAGGAGCTCAGACTGAGCCCCTCCCGCAGCTCAAGTGCGGTTTTGTTTACTCCTTGCAACTCTGCGCGGGAAGGAGAAAGGACTTGAATTAAGCCCTCCCGCAGCTCGGGTACAGCTTCTGCTGGGTGGCCCCCACGCACGCTTCGGCACAGAAGGGGGCTTAAACCAGCCCCCTGCAGCACGGACGCGGTCCCGCTGGGCCCTTGCAATTTCAAACGCAGCTTAGATGGGAGCCAGCATAGACAGGCTCTTTTCCTTCAGTTCAGGAACAGACTTAACAACATTCAAACCACGCGGGTAAAAGCCACGTGACCAGCACCCAGCCGAAAGACAAATTAACTGTTTCTTTCTAATATCAGAATAAGACTTTAAAAACATTCATTTCTCCTTCTCACAAAGAAAGAGCATAAAATAAAGGCACCTACAAAAAGTACAACACAGACACTTTAAGTTAATGACTATAAGTAAGCTTATTTTTCAAAGAAAGAAGAGATGAGGAGTGCTTCACTGCTGAAAGTTCTTTTGTAAAAACATGTTGATAAAGTTAGCTATAATGCACCCTGTAATATTTGAATAATAGTCTAAAAGAAGTGAGAAAAAGGGAATATAATGTTCTAAGTTATAAGCAGTAGACTGAGATTTTTTGTGTATTAAAATCTTTCTTTCCTCGCCCCAGGAAAACAGTAGAAGAAGACTTGTGTTGCTAATGATAAAGTAAGAGGATGTCGTTGTCACTGTAATAGAAACATTTACTCTCTAAAGAACACCTCAATGATCATCATATGTCCATTGGTGTGGCCCTGGGAAAACTACCGAAATGAGAAGGGGTCAAGAAAAGCAAATACCTCTCTTCAAAGAGAGAATCGCTTACTAGAAAGCTAATAACCATAGAAACTGTGTTTCCTATGGGAGTCAACATGATAAAACAAAAGAAAGCTTCTCTCTCTACATAAATTAAGAAAACTGTGAAGTTCCAGAGGTGGTAGATTAACTATAAGTTGAAGTGTTGCCTTTTGTATGGTCAACAAGAAAGAAAATAAGAAAGGTGGGCAGGAGAAAAAAGTGTTCTGAAAAGTTTAGTGTTGATGCCTAATTATTATTCCTGTTTTACATCTGTTAATAAAATTCCTTTTTGTACTCCTTAAAGTATAAGCCTTCTTTTGCCTACTATTAATCCTTATCTCACAACAAAATCAAATAATCTAAACTACAAAATTAATCTTCATACCTAATTTTGATCCCCAAACCTCTAAAACCGCAACAGTAATGCAACTATTCATTAAGAACTAAACAAAGCTGTACCTTCAAACTATGGTCATAATGCCTTGCAGCACAAGAGCTCCCTCAAGCAAAAGAGCTTTTTGCCAGCTCTGGCTTGGACCCACAGTAAAATTCCAGCTAATGCAGTTCCCAGTAAGTGAGCAGTATCAGCTCTGTGCTATGTCATTATGAGTGTTGGACATACCAAAAGTTCTCCCATATTTATTTATTTTTTTTAGTGAATAGGTGATTGATTTGGCCAAATGCTTGATCTAGGTCTATATTCTTCCATGTGGGATTTGAGCTTCATTTTTAACACAACCTGCAGCTATTGCTCATTGCTTGAGACAGACTGACACTGTTTAACAAACAACCTCTGTGTAAAACTCACAATTGAAATGTTCAGAATGAAAGGGAGCGTGTAAGCCCATGAAGCACTCTAGTCTTCTTTAAGGCGTTTTTTTCTCTATCTTCTTAAATACATGGCATCTACCTGTGATTTTCTCTTCTTAGATCAGTATATCCCCTTGCCAGACTTGTGCGAAGTTATCCAACTCAAGAAGAAATGAAAGAAGTGGAATTTGTGAACACTCAAGACTGCCAGGAAAGCGGCTGAATGTAGCACAAAATCTCTTGGGTTCCAAATATTTAATCTTCTTACAATACTAGAGTTGGAGGCCAATACTTATTTACTGCTTTCATACTACAGTAACAACATACACCCCACCTAAGAACCAACAGATTTTGCTTTTTGTGGGGACAGCATTCTAAAAAGTGTCTGCAGGCAGATTTAAATCTCAAACCATTGCAAGGGAATGCTGACTGCTGCTGCTGCTTTGAAGACTGCTCCTGGAGGAACTGCCTGCTGCCATCTATTGATGCACTGTAGGAAGGCGCTGGACCAGCAAGCCCTCCCTCAGATGCTTCTATGAACATTTTCTGTGCTTGGGTGAGAAATCCTGTAGATCTCAGATCTGGGACTCTGAGAGAAATCCTTACTCGGTGACTCAAGAGCAGCAGAATTATTTAACATAGCTCAAGTCAAGAGTTCACTATAGACAAGCCTTAGCTATATGGGCTTAGGATGGCCTGAACTCCAGAACCTTGAACACCATGAACATCCTTATTGCATCCTCTTTCCCTTCCAGTGCAGGGGAAGCATTAAGATCTTGAATTTTAGGGGGCCCACCTTATGGAGAGGTCACAGGTTTGGTCCACTGCATCTGCAACTAAGGATTGAATGAATTTGTGATTGTCACCTCCAGCCAGCACCCACAGCACTGAGGTCACTTGGCCTGGGTAAAGCTAGGAGCCTCCTAGCCAATGCTGGTAACACACCAAGATGAGAGCAGCATCCCATGGGAGCAGCAAGCTCCCATGAGATCAGTTTTGTGTCACACTGCAATCACTGCAGGGGCAAATTTTGCTATCTGAAGAAAGAGGGTGGTAATAAGGCAGCCCTTCCAAAAAAGGCAGCTGCCTTTGTCTCTGAAGTTCAGAAACAATTTTCTTCCAAGTAAAGAGAGGAATTAGGGTCTGTTGAGCCTGGTACTGGATCCCTCAGTCCTAAGCAGCTCAGCACCCTAGAGGTGACCTACCCCAAGGCAGTACTCAGTGTCAGTCAGCTGTGACACAAGCCAGTTCTCCTGTATGCTCGTGGTGTACACTGAGAGAGCACAAAAGGGTCACACTCACCAGGTACATGATGCAAAATTCACAGGGGTAGAAAAAGAAAGAAGCAAAAACAGCCTAAGGGATGGGGTTTAAGTATGTTTGGCACCTGGATTGCCAGTAACCTCTGGGGTGAGTGTAAATGGTGGGGACTCACTGGCAATGAGTGACTGCATCTTTGCAAGGACAGAGACATCGAGGAGATTTATTTGAGTTTCTTCAGTGCTAGGCAGCAAAGGGATGGGAAGGTTTCATTCTGTGAACAGAGGCTAGGAAAATTATTACACAGCATTGTAATGAAAGAAGCAAGTTTTAAAAGGGAATCTTTACTCATCCTAGTTAACCCTGATAAGACAAATAACAGGAACATCTTTGAGTTAGTCCCTGTAGATAGCAATAGGTTAGAGGGGAAGAAGAGAGGTGAGCAAAGAGCTATGATCTCACTGGAATGGATATTTTAGTTACTATTGGCAGCCTGCTGATTCAATGCTTCCATGATTTTCTTAAAACAAAAGAGCTTTCCTCCTTTCCTCCCCCCTTATTCAGTTTGAAACTGCTTTTATGTGCAGATTTGGACCCTGAAAGCAGAGAAGTACTGACTCCTGAGGTCCCCAGTGGAGATAACAAGATTTGGGTGCAAGTGGAAATTGTGGGCTCACACCTCTGTTGTTTTATTGTATTTTAATAACTTAATTTTTTTTTCTAAGAAGCAATTCTCCTGGCTAATGCCAGAGGATGGTTTTCATGAATGCTTTTGTATAGCCTACACAGGACAGTGGGGCATCAGCAAAAGACTCCCCTCTGCCTGCAGTTTTCATGTTATTTTATGAAATAATCACAAGGAAATTTTCAATCTTTTGAAACCTGGGCTCTTTCTATTGAGATACATGTCATATATGAGGGGCAGATTAAACAGGTGCAGTGATAACAAAACATTCAAAACTCTTGATTTTTGAGCCTAGGTATAGGCTGTGAAAAAGGGGCAATAGAAACTCTTTGTCAAATAACAATTAAAAACTTGCACCCTCTGTTGCGTTCCCTGCTTCAGTCCCACCCTGGTACCGGCAGCGGAGTCCTAGCCCTATCCTAGGATGCCGTTCGCCCTCGGGAAGGCACCCTCGGAGTGCTGACTATGAGCACAGCTGGCCCGCGTTCGGTCCGGGGAGATGTTGCCCCCGGAGCGTGGTGAAACAGCAAAGAACTACCAGAGAAGGAGGTCTCTTGGTATGTGATTTCGGTAGGTTTATTGCCTCCAAAGGGAGCACATGGACCAAGAGCCAAGAGCAGCTTATTACATCGGTATTTAAGGGAGGAACAACACCCAATAGGATGAGGGCAGGGGGCAATACAGGGGAGGGGCTGGGGTACATGATCAAATGGGGTTTAGGGAGGGGAGGGGAACAGAGAGAACAACGAATGAACTATGGAGTGACAGGGAATTTCCCAGAGCGGGGAAATATAACAGACAAGTCCAGTAACCAATAGCAGGAGCTTGGGTCCGTGGATTGGTGGTCCAACTGCTGCCCCTGGGAGCTCCGGGGGGAAACCCTCTGTCCGTGGAACCTGTCCAGAAGTCCTCTGGTTCCGAACCACCGCAACATCTCCCCCTATCTTTTTACTTAAAGAAAGTGATTTGTTAGTACAATGAAGATAATAACTAAAATCCAAAGCAAAGTCTTGAAAATCTGCAAATAAACAAACAAACATTGTTAAATCATCGTCTCTCTACAGGACTGGGAATGATTGGGGTATGGGAGGTACATGGGGTAGGTTTCAGGAGAGTCTAAGGGGAAGATATCAAGAAGAAGGGTCTCAGTGATTTTTCTTGATGACTGTCGAAGCTTGGAGTTTTCTTTTTCCTTCTCTTCCACGCTGATCTCTGTGGAGCAGCGTCTGTTGGTGGATGCGACTGGATCTGCTCTGGTGGATGTGTTGGGTGGAGAGTTGTGATGCCTACTAACTTCAGCCATCGTGGTTCAAGCGACTGGCCATCTGGGATTGCCTCTGATGGGGTCTCCAGTGGCATGGGTGGTGATGGAGAGCAGGACACAGTGGATTCAGCTTTTAATTTCTTTGAGGAGCACAGTGCCGATCCATTTCCCGAATGGGATGGGGCATGTGGTGTCCAGGAGCCTGTGGAAGACTTAGGTGGAGGGTGATTAGAACTGTTCAGCAGGCTTTGAAGCTGCTGCTTCCATATCTTTTCCCACACCCAATACTGAACCTTAACTAAAATGCCTGTCACGATTGTTTTTATGTCAGATGGGACCAGCACACCTTTAAAGTGAGGAGAATCTCTCCCAAGCTCTCTCTCCACTCTGCTAGGCTCTCGCAAGGCTGCAGGTGACTGTGATTCCCATCGTGGGTTGTTACCCTGAGGGCTGTGCACACCTGATGCCACTGCAGGGTCTGGCTGACCGGCTGTATCACAGGCTTCAGCCTCTCCACTTTTCGGCCCCCAATCTCGGGGTGTGAACGAGGGAGCGTGGGGATCTGGAAGTGGGCGGTGGTCAGGGGTGGGACTGCAGTTGATATGAGCAGTCCAGGCGCGGGGTGGGGCGGGGATCTCCCTCGGGCTGGGGCAGGGACCTCCGGCGCGAGGGGAGGGACCCGACGCGAAGACCTCATCGGCCGCGGGGGGGGAACCCGACGCGGCGCCAATCGACGCGAAGGGGAAGGAGCCGTGGGAGGGGCTGGGAGGATTCGTGGGCTTTCGGCGTGAGGCTGCGCAGTGGCTGCACGAGTGTAGGCACGGCGCCACGAGGCCGCCGCCATCTTTAAACTCGGAACAATGGGGGAGCGCAGCCGGCGCGAGTTTGGCTGAGGGCTCGGAGAAAGGGTTTGGGGTGAAGCTCGCTATGAGGGAATCAGTCTCATAGCGGGGAGAACTGAGGGGCGCACTTTCCTGCAGCGGGGAAGAGGGATTGGGAAAAGGGAAATTAGGAACGTGGGGTGGGTGAGTCGGGGATTTCGAACTTTCAGGACAATTACGCAAAGTATAACAAATTACAATTAACAACGGGAAAAATTTTCGGACAGAAACATCACCCCCTCTCTCCACTGCCTCTAAACGTTTTTCTACTAACTCCCAAAAACTCAGAGTTTTAACAGAAGAAGCAGAAGCAAGAGGGACATAGGCAAAGATCCATTTAACAAAACGTTTCCAAGCCTTCTTATTAGCTTTCCCGTTTTTTAACTTTAGGGTCTCTTTAACTTGGACATAAAACTCCTGCTCTATTCGGGACAGCTTAATACCCATTGTCTCCGAATAAAAGCCTCCTTGCTCTTTTTATATGGTACAAAACTCCCTCGAGCCTGATTCCCGCTGCCTCTCGCGGATTAGACCTCACCGTCTGCGCTCGGTTCTCGGTGGCTTTCCCGCCGCTATCACGGGCACCGAGCTTCGCCGCCGCGCGCGGATCCTGGTCCTTTCCCACCGCGCCTCGCAGCCTCCAAACCTCACCGCTCCGTGCGGGTCTTGGTTCCTCGATCCCGGCTTCAGTTGCCGTCACCGGCTCCGGAGGGAGAAACATCCAAAAGAGCAAGGGTCTTTTGGTCTCGTCAGTTCGCTCAGCTAGCGTACACACTTCAGACGCTCCAGAACGGTTGCTGACGGCCCCTGCCAGGCCCCCGCTAAAACGCGGAAGTTCTCGCTAGGGGAGCGACGTCCCGAAGGCGCAGTCCGGACCGCTGCTGCGTATCCAGGTCGCTCGCAGGGAACCCCGAGAGGTCGGAGTCTCTGTTCGGTGCGCCACTTGTTGCGTTCCCTGCTTCAGCCCCGACCGGCGCGACCTAGCCTATCCTAGGATGCCGTTCGCCCTCGGGAAGCACCCCTCGGATTCTGGACTATGAGACAGTGTCCGCGTTTCGGTCCGGGAGATGTTGCCCCCGGACTGTGAAACAGCAAAGAAACTACCAGAGACGACGATCTCTTGTATGTGATTTCAGTAGGTTTTTGCCTCAAAGGGGAAGGACCAAGGAGCCAAGAGCAGTTATTACATCCGGTATTTAAGGGAGACAACACCCAGAATTAGAGGGGCAGGGGCAATACCAGGGAGTGGGAATGATATAATGGGGTTTAGGGAGGGGTGGGACAGAGAGAACAACGAATGACTATGATGACAGGTATTTCAGAGCGGGGAAATATAACAGACAAGTCCAGTAACCAATAGCAGGAGCTTGGGTCCGTGGATTGGTGGTCCAACTGCTGCCCCTGGGAGCTCCGGGGGGAAACCCTCTGTCCGTGGAACCTGTCCGGAAGTCCTCTGGTTCCGAACCACCGCAACACCCTCTTATTTGACAGGGAGGCCTAGACTTTATGCACACACTGTTTTACTTCATACTTCTTGTATTTCTATTAAATTGCCTCTGGAGTGTGAACACAAAGAAAATAGGTTGGCAATCTGTCTGGAGAGACAAATAAACTTGACAGATTATCTCAGGAGAGTCCTGTACATTCTAAGTGTCTGCAAGTTTAGGCTCAGGAAAAGATTTGGTTTATAAATTAATTTCTTGAAGGACGAATTTTGAATTATAGAACCAACAAAGGGTTTTTTTCAGTTAAGATTAACCATTCTAATATCTCCTCCTGTGATTTAGCTCTCCCAGCTGCTATCTGGTGCGCTGAGTGACCATTAGCATTTCAGTTTGGATCCTTGTGTTCCACTGATGGATGCCAGGAAAGGTTTAGATTGAATATTAGGATTTTCTTCATGGAAAATATTCTCAAGAATTGGAACAGGCTTTCCAGGAAAGTGGTTGAGCTGCCATTTCTGGAGGTATTTAAAAAATGTGAAGATGTGGTACTTTGAGACATGGTCTAGTGAGACTTGGCAGAGCTGGGTTAACAGTTGGACTTGAGGATCTTAAGGGTCTTTTCCAACCTAAATGATTCTGTGATTCCATGCTCAGTATGCAACCTGCCTCCATGCAAGTATGACAAAAAGTGAGAATTTGAATTTCTATTCAATGTTTCTTTTTTATTTGCTTTTGGAATTTTATGAATTTCAGTTTCATAATACAATACCTTTTTAGACAGTGAGAAATCTGAATGGCTTATGCACTACTAAGACTTGTAAATCAAATTTTAGGACGCACAGCAGAAACAACTGCGTGTTTTTCAGCTTATATTTTGTCTTAATGGTGATTCTTTCCCTCTTTCTTGGCAAGTGTTTTCTCTCACAACTTTTAGCCACCACATTATAAGCAAGATATTAGAAAGCATGAAAAGGTGATCTACAAAGATTATGAAGGATCTAGAAGGGAAGCTATACAAGGAATACCTGAGGTCACTTGGTTTGTTCAGTCTGGAGGAGCCCTCTTAGCAGCCTACCACTTCCTCATCAGGGGAAGCAGAGGGACAGGAACTGATCTCTTCTCTGTGCTGACCAGTGACAGGACTCCAGGGAATGGCCTGAAGTTGTGTCAGGGGAGGTTTAGGCTGGGTATTAGAGAAGGGTTCTTCACCCAGAATGTGGTTGGGCACTGGAACAGGGAAGTGGTCACAGCACCAAGCCTGATAAAGCTCAAGAAGAATTTGGACAGTACTCTTGGGCACATGGTGTGATCCTTGGGAATGGTCCTGTACGGGGCCAGGAGTTGGAATTTTATGATCCTTGTGGGTGCCTTCCAACTCAGAATATCTTATGATTTGATGATTCTAGGATTCTATGGTTCAGAGGCTGTCCTGGGTTAGTCAGGAGGGGTCAAAATCTAGGAAGTGACCTATGCTGCAGGAAGTGATATAATTTCCTTCCTGGGAGAGAGAACCAATACCAGGTAGTTCTGAGTATGGATGTATATGCCAACCAATTAAAAGTTGATCCGCCTTCGAGGAAAAAAAAAAAAATCATATATAAGCAGAGGACCCTTTAGGGTTCTTCCTCTTGGCCTTCCTGTTCTTTAGAGAGAAGCAGGTCTCCCTGCTCTCTCTGCGGTAAGGCTGGGGGGCGGGAAAGGAGGTTTGGAGTTGCTGTTGAACCATTCGGGGTTTAGACACAGCTGGGTCATAAATTCCAGCTACGGCCAGGCAGGGCCGAGCCCTTGCTCTCCTCCCCCAGCTCGGAATGCTGGAATGCTGTTCTCAGACAGTGCAGGCAGAGACCACGTGATCGTCACAATGCCCGAGAGAGAGAGAGAGAGAGAGAGAGAGCTTAACCCTCTCCATACTTGGACTAAACTTGCAGACATCCATCCTTCCTTGCACAGAGCGAGGAACTGAGTGAGGACACCTACATAAATGCAGCACAGAGACTCTAAGTCAGTGAAAGAAGCAGAACTGATATCTAGAGGGAGGAGCATGAGAAGTGCTTCAATTGGGAAGCTGAAAATTCTTCTGTGGAACCGTGGTTGGGACTGAGCTAATAAATTCCCTCTAATATACGAGGAAATAGTCCAAAGGGGGGATGTGATGTTCTAACTGCAGCCAGTGAGCCAAGGCACCTGGGTGGAGATGAGTAGGTGCTGAAATAAGTGCAGACTGATGAGAAGCTTGAGCTGAGACACAGAAGATGCTGTGAGCTGTCCCTTTGCCCCGGGGAATGCCAGAGAACTTGTGTTGCCAGGAGAACCTGTGTTGCTAGATACAGAAGGGGATTTTCTTTGCTGCTGCTATAGAACTGCTCATCCTTAAAAGGGTACCCCGTGGACTGTTCATGACCCCCCTGTAGTAGCTGTGGGAAGGCTACTGGTGTGGGGGGAGGGGCATCCACCACAAACAGATCTTTTCTCCCGGGCAGCTGTTGATTGTGAGGCTGAAGACCCATAAAAAACCTGTATTTTCTTACAGAGAATCCATGGTATAGGCAAAAGAGACTTCTCTCCCTAAATGAACTGAGACAAGGACTATTTCAGAGGTGGTAAACTGACTGCAAGTTGAAGTGTTGTCTTTTTGTGTGTTGTCAGGGAGAAAGAAATGGAGAGGTGGGGGTAGGAGGGGTGGTCTGAGGAGTTTGTTCTGGTTCTTCTTGGTTTTTTTTCCCTCTTTTCCTCTTTGTCTTAGGTGTATTAATAAACTTTCCTTATATTCTTAAAGTTTAAGCCTGCTTTGCCTATTCTTAATCTTTATCTCACAGCAAAATCAGGTAAATTTTTGTAAGTGTGCTGGCATTTGGCCAGAAACTCTAATAGGGAAACTGAAACCACTACAGAGGCAGCAACGTTTCTTTTTTGCCGTATCTGCAACAGACACAGATGTGTGGAATAGTTAATAGCACATGATAAGGCTATTCCAAACCCCTGGTAACCTGATCGTGTTCTATAGTCTGTTCCTTAGTGAGGTTAGGGCGTACAGCAAGGACACTTACCCACAGATCAACCTTTACTACAGGACGAGATATCTGAATTACTCTCTACAGGTTCCTGCAAAGATACTGTGTGCATCTATATAACAGAATATGAGTCTGATGCACAAGGTCAAAATGAAAAGGAAGCTTATGCCAGCAGATTTTATGAATATCCCTTATAAATGAATTTTTAGTGTAAACAGAATAAGAGTGATTTAATTCCCAAAGATCCAGCCCAGAGACCTCACTAATGTACTAAAGAGATTTGAGCATGGTTATGTCATGCTCAAAACCAGAAAAATTAAACAAGCTGTGGGTAAAGTATTGACTGGAAGAAGGAAATCTGGATAGAAACTCTTAACATTTCTCCAATCATAATGACTTTGCACTTTCCACTAACAACTTGGGCAAACCAGACTGGACTTGGGCAAATTAATTTAATTTATTCCCAAAAAAAAGTCAGAGTAGGGTGATGAGAAATAAAACCAAATCATAGAATACCTCCCCTCACCTCTGCCTCCTCCTGGGCTCAACTTCATTCCTGATTTTATCTACCTCCTCCTGTCCAGCAGTGCAGGGGGATGAGAATGGGGTTTGTGGCCAGTTCATCACATTGTCTCGGCTGCTTCCTCCTTGTCAGAGACTGAAAATAGTTCATGCCTCAAACATTAATATAAAGTTTTGATCAGAGAAGCCTCCCTGAAGATACCTGACTGGGACTTTGGACTGCGAGCCAAACTGCTGAGATTAGATAAAGGGAAAAGCCTATTGTTCAGTCATCTCAGTCTGAGGGAAAGGAATGGGTCCACAGAGGCTGAAGCCACCAGCTGTACTGAGAATCATTTCTGGCTGAGTTTGGGGTGGGGGGCAAAGCACAGCTCACAGAAGCCAAGTTTGCACAACCCTAGCCCCCAGCTGAAGGGGGAAGGAGGATGGCGTAACCTCTGGTCAGAGGCAATACACACTCATCCTCCATTACACAAACTGGCCCAGCTGTGAAGCCCCCCCAACCCCACAAGCCACATCCACGGGACTCTCACGTGAGAGGCAGCTGAGGGGGAGTCACAATCTATCACAGATGCCCCAAAGTGCTCCCCAGACGCCTTGCACCACAGGACTGCACGTGATGCAAGCAGAGTCTGCTGCTAGAGGCTGCCCCCTCCCCCAGGGGGACATGCCTGGACATTTCCACCTGGCCTGAGTGTATATCAACCCATGGCATTCTGTGCTTTTGGGGGGACTTCCACCACCGAGACCAGCTGAAGAGGACATCGGAACACCAATGGGACCCACGGAGTGGTGATACTTTCTTGTCCCTGTCCCTCTCTGTCCCCCCATCTTTCTCCCCACTCCCCCTTTTCTCTCTTTTCTTCTCTCTCTCTCTCTTTCTCATATTTACTATCAAATAAAACTCATACTATTGATTGGCATATGGTCTCGCTTGTACCTTAATTCGGGCAGAGGTATCTCTAAAGAACTTTAATAATTAGATCATAACACTCCTACTCAGGGGAAGGACTCCTCACATTCTTCCCTTGCTTCAGTGTGAGGTACCTCCCACAGGAGAGAGTCCTCCACGAACTTCTTCAATGAGTCCTTCCCATGGGGTGTAGTTCTCCATGAACTGCTCCAGCATGGTCCCTTTCACAGGGTGCAGTTCTTCAGGAACACACTGCTCCAGAGTGCATCCTCATGGGGTCACCAGTCCTGCCAGCAAACCTGCTCCAGTGTGGGCTCCTGTCTCCATGGGGCCACAGGTCCTGCCAGGAACCTGCTCCAGCCTGGGCTTCCCAGGAGGCCACAGCCCCCTTCAGGCCTCCATCTGCTGCAGTGTGGAGTCCTCCACAGGCTGCACTTGGATCTCTGTCCTCCATGGACCTCCAGGGACTGCAGGGTCACATCTTGCCTCACCACGGGCTGCACCACAGGCTGCAGGGAAATCTCTGCTCTGGTTCCCCTGCCCATCCTTCTGCACTGACCTTGGTGTCTGCAGAGCTGTTCTTCTCACATATTCTCACTCCTCTTTCATGACTGCCAGCATTAAATCTGTTATCCCAGAGCTGCTACCACTGTCACCATTTGTAAAGTTATAAAATCCTCGATCCAAGTCCCTTGGTGGCCGGATGCCTCCTGCTGCCCGTGTGTCCTCGAATCCCCTAACCGTATGGTGGGGAGACGAGAGAACCACAGGGGTTCCACAGGAGCAAGAGGTGCTGGAGGGTCGGGGTTATTCCTCTAGGATCACCGGATCAAAGGCGGAGAGAATAGGAGCGACTCTTAGCTCGGCAACAGAGAGGGTTTTATTCTGCTCTGGATCTGGGGGCTAAGAGCCCCGAGCTAGCTCGTGCATGAACTTAAATACAACATAGTTAACCAATCAGGGATCGGGAGTGGGGAGGAGTTAGGGTGGGACTAGGGATTTACAACCACTGGGAAGGGAGAAGGGAAGGAGATAGGGGTGGATAACAAATCAACAACCGAGAAACAGAGAACTTTCCAGAACTGGGTGTAAACCTGAAACAAGAGTGACAAACAATAGAACTAATAACTGCTAAGTGGGAGTGACAACTTGGATAGACTAAACCATTGTGGTTTCTAGGCTTGGGGGAACTCCTCCAGCAGGTGGACTAATCCACCAGGAACAATCTATAGGTTTTCGGGGCTTCATCTCTAGAGAGACAACCCCAACAACCATTGGGCTCAGCCTTGGAGCCAGCTGGAATTGGCTCTGTGGGACATGGAGGAAGCTTCTGTCAGTTTCTCACAGCTGCCATCCCTGTAGCCTCCCACTACCAAAACCTGGCCACGCAAACCCAATACAAGCCTACAGAAAGGGGTTTTAAAAACAGTGTTTAAAAACATGAGTTAAACTTGTAAATAACCAGGAAAAGTAGAAGAGCATTATGTTTATCTGTCTCTGCCTGGAGCTGAGACTATTAGTAAATTTAATTTAATCAAAATCCAAAGCACAGGTAACCTCTTTTTGTGTACAAAATTAACAGAAAACTGATTTCTCTCCCCAAAACTAAAATCACCTTTTTAAAGCATTGGCACACATATTCTGCACAGCATAAATGGAATTATTATGGTACTTCTTCCACCTTTATCATCTCTACCCCTTTGAACTGTCAAAAAAAAAGGCAGAAAAATAAGGAACAACAAATTAAGCCACTACATATGTTTTTAATTATATAATTTATATTATATGTGTATTTAATTATATTTTTAAATTTGGATTTATAATTAGAGACACTATCTCTGCTATCAACAGGAATGCTTGATTCCTTTAAGCAAATGCTTTTACTGTTATGGTAACAGTCTCACCCCTTTCTTTTTAGCAACAACCAGAAAACCCAAAACCACTCTTCATTTTCTTTGACAAAATCTTATTGTTTTGCTACAGACTTCATAGATAATTTCAGCCCACTTCAAGGATCCCACCTGAAATCCCAGATGACTATATGGAACTTAAGTTCTCCTTCTTCAAACAGTGGTAGACAGCATGACTTTGAAAAGTCTTGGGCTCCCTATTCTCCCCTTGCATGTCTGAACTTAAAATTGAAAGAGATGAAATAGATGAAACTATCTCTTCCAGTTCTGCAATAAAGTGATCCACTGCACAGAAGAATAAATTTCAAGAAGTACTCCAGGGGGGAAAAGATATATAAAAGATACTGTGGTTAAGAGAGTGTCTGCTTAGCATCATGGAGCTATACCTGAGATTAGCAACAAAATATTATTGTTAAGCAAGGACTTGTTGCCTAAAACTCTGCCACTCATGAACCCCCTAACACCTGACATCGTCATGCTGTCTCCAGCCCTCTGTCCTTCCCTCTGCCACATATTAGGCCCAAGAAGCACAAGTCCTCTCTTACTCTGGAAGTTGCTGGCTGTTCATTCAGAGACCTCTTGGAACCTTGCCTTTTCCACGGGGCTTGTCAATTGCCATCAGCCAGTAGTGGGTGAGCTACTCTACTCACAGTTATCTCTGCTGCTAATCACACAGCATTATTCATGATGTTGACCTTGGTAAAATAATTAATGTTCAAAATAAAGCACTTGCAAGCATCCCACAGGGCTCCTCACTAAATCACCTTCAAATTTCTTTGCAGATATCTATTTTGTCCTTTTTGTTCATATCTCTGTACACACAAATCCAGTTATTTATCTGCTGAGATCATTCTGTCAGGAGTTGTTCATCTTCCTGTCTATTTTTGAGACAAAACAAACACAAACTTGCCTTCCCTCTCCCTAAAAAAAAAAATAGAATGAAAAACAATGGAATGAATAAATCACACAAAAGTTATAGATGTTGCATTTGTATTTTCAGAAGATAAAATGCTGTGACCTACTGGAGATTTGCTATTCTGAAGTAATTACTAAGATGGTAATTTTTTTCAATACTTCAGACAGGATAAAAAATAGTTCATTTAAAATATGGCAAATAGTCCTTACAGTACAATGAAAAAGATAAAAGAGGAGACTTTGAAGAGAATTGTAGCGGTGGTTCTGAACCAGGAAGGATGAGGACTTCCGGTGGCATGTTCCACAGACAGAGAGTTTCCCCCCGAAGCTGCCAGAGACAGTGGTTTGGACCACCAAGCCACGAACCCCAAGTTCCTGCTATGGGTTCCTTGATTTGTCTGTTATGTATCCCAGTTCTGGAAAATTCCCTGTTACCCCCTTGTTCATTCGTTGTTCTCTCTTCCCCCCTCCCCTCCCTAAACCTCATTCGACTATGCACCCTGGTCCCTCCCTTGTATTGCCCCTGTGCCCTCAGTTTATTGGATGTTATTCCTCCCTTAAATACCCATGGAATGAGCTGTTCTGGGCTCTTAGTCCCTGAGCTCCCTTGGGGGTAATAAACCTACCGAACTCTCATACTAAGAGTCCTCCTTCTTTGGGTAGTTCTTTGCTATCCTGCAGTGCTCTGAGGGCATCAACTCCTCAGCCCCAACGCAGACTAGCGGAGCCCGTAGTCGGCTCTCCGGGGAAGCCTTCTCGATAGGAATGCGAACTGCTTTCCAGGGTCGCGCTAGCGCTCTGCCGCCGGGACCAGAGCAGGATTTAGAAGCAGGGAACACAACAGAGAATCATCTTTAGATTTAAAGTAGGATTAATAATATGCCATTGGCTGCTGAAACTACCCGAATAACTAATGGCAATTAGCAAGCAATCTTTCAGTATTATTCATCAATAACAGGACAATTTTGTGAAGCCCCTTTGTTTCTTTTGTCTGATACAGAATAGCCTCAATGTTCAAAAAAGGATATAAAATAAAAAGTTTGATCAAATTCCAATAAAAAGCTATAACAATGATTTCAGTAGGAACTGAATTGGATAACCTTTGTGCAGGAAGCACTTGAGCAGGTGTAGGGCTGCTATATTACTTGTTACAACTATTGCCTGGGAAAGTAATTGGTGCTGAGCACAATTAATAGCTAACAGAGACGACCTATATGTAAAGAAGTATTGAAAAGTGCAATAGAAACATAGATATGAGGTTTGGTGAAGAAAAAAAGCCGTAGATGGAAGAAAGGCATTTCATGAGATGCAATTTATTGCTTAGTATTCTTCCCATCAGTTTTGGAACAGCCTGATTTATAAAGTTCTCTAAATATCTCCACTTTCTAAGAGAGGATATCCCTCAGCATCATTTGAAAATATATTCTAAAATAAAATTTCTTCTTCATATTTCTCCTCTGCTATTCACAGAATATCTCCAGAAAGAAAGAATCATTCCAAACTCTTGTTTCTTCCTTCTTCCTGAGCAGAAGCTGAATCCCAGGAAATTCAGCCTGAATATAAGGAGGAATCTTCTTTACTGTGTGAGTGGCCGTGCAGTAGATCTGATTTCTCAGAGAGATTGTGGAGCTTCCCTTGATGGAATGTTCAAGACACAATCCTGTGCCATGTGCTCTAGAATGACCCTGCTTGAGCAGGGAGGTTGGACCAGATGACCCCCTGTGGTACCTTCCAACCTGACCCATTCTGTGATTCCTGATGGAGGAAGGAGCTGGCACTAAGTATTGTCAGAATGACATAATCTGTCCTTTTAAACTCAAAATTTACAGATCACTAGCTGTTCAAATATAGGTATAACTAAAGACAGAATAGGTGCAAATGCAGCAGCATTTATGCCTGGAAGAAGAATTTGCTAAGGGGAAAGCCAAAGTGCTTGTAAATATTTAGTCTAGAGTCTTGTAGTTCATCACAACTACATTTAGTTATGGTGGGAATGTAACACTGCTCCTCAGAGCAGACTGGGATCTTCAGTAGCATCCTGGCAGTGACATCCTTCACCCCTCCATGGTGACTGTCATCTAACACAGGCTGGACTGCCAGCAATTGCAGTGGCTTCACTAAAAATACTGGTTTTGATGGAAGGTTGAGTTCTGTATTACATGGCCTCTAGCTCAAGTCAAGGCAAATGCTGAAGAAAACCATGCAAACACATATATTGGTCTGTATTTGTTAAAGTTTTCCTGTCAGCTTGGATCCATAATTTCCTCTGAAACTCCTTTTCCTGCTCTCTGGAAGAAACTTGTCATCTCTGATCCAGACCCTTTGCCTCTGACCCTTTCCTCCACCAGCTGCTTTTTTTCTCTGGACAAACCTGAGTTGGGTATTTCCCGCTCATTCCCAGAGCTAAGGAACTCACCTCACTCGAAAGTGGAGTGTCTGATGGCACACACCACTGAATATCATGGCTTCAGTTAGTGCTACAGCTTCTGATACAACTCACATCTCCTTCAGAGCCTACCACTAAAAGAGTCATAATGCCATCACATTCTTCTGAAGACAACAGAAGTATCTTCAGTTCAATTCACTTCTCTGAATACAGTCATCTAACATCCAAGCCTGTCACAACACAATTCCAGATGCCTCTCTGTTAAGGTGCATGGCTTCCAGAGGCCCTACATCACAACTTGTAGGTTTCATCTTGAACAGGAGTGGGTTCACCCTCTGGAACCCGCTCTCCATCATTCTCTGAGCACCTCTTACCCCTCAGCACACCATGTGAGAGGTAGAGCATGCAGAAAAAGTTCAACACCAGTATCAGCAATAACGTGGTTTTAAAAAATTGCAGGTCAGTACATATTTTCTTCCTAACAGAACCAGTCTGAGTTTTATTAAGTTAGGGATCCATTAATAAGGATTGTACCCAGCAGAAGCACAAGTTACATGAAGGAAGCCGATTTAACCCAAAGAGCCTGAATCCTCTAACAGATGGGCTGGCCATGCTTGCATTCATGGCACAAGGCATCTGCTGGTGAACACCATGCAGACTCAGAGAGAGGAGCCAGCTCCATGAACACAAGCACATTCAGTGCTCAGTGGGTAACTAATCCTTAATCGTGTTCACAGCTTTTCAGGTTGACGCAGTGTCAATATAAAAATACACGAATTTGCCAGACTGAAATCCTCCCACCTCAGTCAAGGTTCAAGAAAGGACTTGGGAATGGAAATAATGGTATGACATGTAGGCTCTGAAGAACATTCTTGGGCTGTGTTACATCCAGGTGTTGTGTGTGTGGTGCCAGGTGCAATATTGCTCAGGGAATGGAAAATTAAGACTGTTGGGGTTTTATCATTTAGCAAGGATTAAAGTTAACTGCAAACAACTGAGATACTGTGGTCTGAGAAGCTGACTCATCATCAGAAAGATTTTAACTAACCATCTGCATGCTTCTGACTCATTGCAACTAAGGAATAAACCCTATATATTTAGTATAGCTTAATATGTTTTGCTTTACCATGGGAGCAAGTCAGGAGTGCATAAACAGGCCAGGTTAAGGCAATTCAGCTTTCCACCTGTAAATTGATCATCTGTTCAGCTGTTAATACTTTCAGACATTCAGAACAGCCTACTAGGAAAAGTTTGTAAAACATTTTGGTCCCTAAGCATTTTGTTTCCACTTTGTGCTCTGAAAATCCCTATTTAAATCAAAGATATCCCCTAAGCCTCATACTCCTAGCTGGAGATCGAAGGAAAGCTGTACAATTTGCAAGGAGAGATTTGAGCTTCTGCAGTGTATCCCACTGAATATTTTGCTGGCAAGATTTTGACTGATGTTTGTAAATCCTCACAAGCTTAATTAGTTTGAGTTAAACCGAGATTCCTTTGGTTCAGTGAGTGTCCTTGAATAAGAATCAGAATCCTAGTGAACTGTGGAATGATATAGCACAGGTCCCTCTAGAAATAGATTAAATTCCATAACTAGAGTAGGGTTGCATGATATGTTTTTCAAGTGGCCATATTCAGGCGTTGTTTTTGTTAAAGCTTTCTGGTAGGAAACACCTCAGCTACATAGAAGCATACTACAGATTTAGATTTTTGCATTTCATGTTACTAAACTTTCAAAGGTTACACTTTAGTTCGTTTCCAGAACAGTTCTTTAACTGCATTATTCCTAAAAATATATTCAGCACTAAAATCAAAGCCAAAGCATTGAGAAATATTTTGTTTCCAGGTAAAAGAATGTTTTCCTCCCAAGATAAATATTCACTCAGGCACAAAGAAAAGAAAGTATTGGCTTCTCAGACAAAATGTGCAGCCTTAGGCTATTGTGCCATTTTGTTCCATTATGTCTGCAGCAAATCTTAAATAGACCAGTGATAAAAATACGTTTTATTTTGTTTATGACCAAGACAAAGTATTTGTCTCTATAAATGGATAAAAATATTTGCCTAATGCAGTTGAAGATGTATTTCGTAGTTCTGGATTGCTTGAATATGATTGATTTTCCTGTTTTATCCTTATCTTTCTCAATAAAAGAGTAATGTGGACATATATCAGCATAATTCATGCCTAGCCTTTCTCAAGGCTCTAAAGAGTTTTATATTTCCCCTTAATCAGTGTATACTTTACCAGATCAGCCATTTGATGTTTTTATGTATGGCTTAAGAATTCCTTTGCCCAATGAATCCCTTGATGCTAGTACCTGTTCGATAGACTTGTGTCACTTTGGCAGGTGTCTAATACAGACATCAAAACTAAAGAATGACTCCCAAACTTTACAGTGCAGGAAAAATATGAAATGGGAAAATCAAATTAAGAAGCACTTAGGTAGCAAATAATAAAATGACACATAAAATGAACTATCTATCTTTTATGAGTTTTTTAATGTATAGGTGTTGGTTGGCAATTTTTTCCCTTGTATCAAGGAAAAGCCTAGCTTTTGGAGATACTCAGGAAAAACAAGATATGGGGCACAAAATGCATGTTTTGTGGGAAGAAGGACCAGAGACCAGGCACAGTAGGACATGAGATCACCATTACCTACAAGCAAGCAGAGGACAGTCACAGTCCTGGGCTTCCATTCAGAAAAGGGATCTGGACACAGTTACAAATTATTGCCTGCCCTGAAAATGCAGGACATCTCATTATCTGGCTAGGATTCAGTCCAAACTTGAACCACTGGCTTCCTTCATGGGTTTACCAGAAAGAGAGCTAAATGGGAGCATCTAAGCACATTGGAGTCCACTGCTACAGTTCTTGGAGCAGAAGCAGCCCATCTCATCCATGGAGGGTGCTGCCCAAAGCATGCACATTATGTCTCCTGCTATTTTATGTAAAATCTATGTAAAGCACATTTATCAAGTGACATGATGAACAATCACAAATGTTTCATGGTAATTCATTATGAGGAAGACTTCCCTTAATTCAAACATGCTCAGTTTGCAGTTCATAACTACAGAGAGGATTTGCAAAGGTCTCTTTTCCTCAGTGGTAACAGGGGAGAAGGCAATCTTGAAACTTCTGAGCTGAAGGCAAAGCTCACATAAGGAATAGGTTGACAACCACAGCACTGACATAAAAAATGGCCACCAGATATATAATGAGATCTGTTTTTATTTTGATTTTTTGCATTGGTAGTTTTAGGATTTCTGGGGTTTTTGCTTATTCTGAAAGGTGGAGGCTATCTTTAGAGATGATGAAGATAAAATATTTCCTTAAGCACAGGCTGTCACAGAAAGTTTTATGACAAAGACCAGATATTATGGGATTTAATATAAAATCTGAAGGAAATCTCAGAAGTGCATGACTTTCTGAAGGGCCCCTCTTGCCTGAGGGAGCCCGACAGACCAGTTGTCTGTGATTTTCCTCCCTGTCACTTCTTTTTCCAACACCTTCCTCCCAAGGACAGTGTCTTTCCGGACTTAACACGTGCCTGTGTGGCTTCAGCTGTGTACAGTCTATCCTGAGCTGCAGATGACTTCCCCAGCATGTCAAGCAGGACCTTGAACCACCCTCTGTTCCTCCTGCCTCCACAGACTGTTTAAGGCACCCAGCTGGAACAGTCCTTGGGAATCCTTGTCCATATTGCAGTCGCCTGATAGAGTCCCTGCTTAAACTTAGGGAGGAGACATTAATATTCTGTCCCTCATTTTTCAGAGCTGTAACTTCTACTGTGGTGCCTGCAGGGGCTACTTCTCAGCATAAAATAGCAGGAGGCTACACAGTACCCTTGAAATTTCCTCATAGTGGCAGAAGGAACCATGCTGGGACCCAGACAGCTGCCAGGACTAGCAGGCTGCCAGCTACACAGCTCTTCAAGATCCTCCAAGAGAAAAGTTTCCTATCCATGCAAGTCCAACATCTCATTAAAATCTCTTTCCCCAGACATTAACTAATCAGCCCAACCAGATCTGTAAAGAGATATTTTGAGCTCACTCTCACCATCCTCAGGCCCTTTTCAGCTATTGCAGCAGTCTCCCTGCAGCAACAGACAGGAACTCGCAGGAGAAGAGTGTCTTCTTCCCACAGTCATTGGATGGTGCCCTCCCCATGCTGCCTGTGGCTCTGAGCCCATCTCTCTTCAGGTTAAATGGTTCCTGCTATGCAGCATCCATTTTTTCATGGTGGAACACGACCTGGTGTCTAGAAAGGGGAATACAGTAGTATGGCATGTTGTGAATAAGAGGAAAAAGATGGTCTGGTAGACATATATGCTAGCACTGTCCCTCCAGAGGATGAGACCCATACATAAGCAAAAAAAAAAAAAAAAAAAAAAATCTGAACTTAATTGATGCAGCCAAATGATTAGTATACCCTCCCCTGCTTTACTGTCCCACTTCAACATGCTGCCTTTGTCTCACGTTCACTATTTCCCCTTGCATGTCCAATGGGTGGCTGCTGTGCTGTGTGTGCTCACAGGCATATCCAGGGGCTGAGAGATGTTATGATTCCTGACAAACAAAACCAAATATACATGTTTACTTCCTGGTTGGACAATCAGGATCCTTCCTCACTTCCAGACACCCACCTTCCTCTACTACAACACCTTACATGTAATTAGTAGCTTTTATAATACTATAGTACAGCAAAGATCTGTATGTGGAAGAGCATATGAAACTCACAATCTTTTGTTTTAACACAACTTTCTGTGCTTTGTAACTAACTCTAAATATGTTTAGTTTAGGTTGCCTTTTGCAAAATGTCTCAAAATGGTCCCCTGGAAAAAAAAGATTATTCTATTTACAAAGATGAAGGCACTTTCAGGACTGTGGGTTATATTTCTTAGAATGGCATCTGTCCTGGGTTAGTCAGGAGGGGTCAAAATCTAGGAAGTGACCTATGCTGCAGGAAGTGATACAAGTGATACAACTTCCTGAGAGAGAGAGAGCCAATAACCAGGCAGTTTTAAGGATTGATATGTAGGTAAACCAATTAAAAAGTTGATCCACCTTCAAGGAAAAAAATCATATATAAGCAGAGAACCTCTGAGCCTCTGCCTCTTTTTGCCTGCTGTTGCTGACCTCTCCTCTGCTTCTCTCCCTGGTAAGGCTAGTCCTTCTGGGCCTTCTTTCCACCCCCCCCCCCTCCAGAGCAGGGGAGGAGGGAGGTTTAGAATGGCTGTGTAGCTGCAGCTGGGCATGGGGGAGGAACCAGCCTGGGCTCTCAGGAGATACAGTTCAGCCGACATGTCAGCTACACTAGACATGGCCAGGCCCCTTGCTCTGGGCCAGGCAAGGACTGGGCCAGACTCTATTCAGTTTCGGCCAGGCCCTGCCCTGTCACTCTGGGCCCAGCCGGCCCTACCAGGCTGAGCCAGCTTCACAGAGCCAGGCCACAGAGACTCTGACTGCTTCTGCCATCCAGCTCAGAGTTTTCAAACAGCCCAGCAGAGACCACGTGATCTTCACAATGCCAGGAAGAGAGAGAGACAGAGATTAACTCTATCCATGCCTGGACTAAACTTGCAGACACCCATCCTTCCTTGCACAGAGAGAGGAATGAGTGAGGACATCTACATAAATGCAGCATAGAGACCTTACAGTTAGTGAGGAAAGCAGAACCGATGCCTAGAGGGAGGTGTATGAGAAGTGCTTCGAGAGTGAAGCTGAAAACTCTTTTGGAGAACCATGGTTGGAGACTGAGCTAATAAATTCCCTGTAATATATGAAGACATAGTCCAAAGGGGGGATGTGAGGTTCTAATTGCAGCCAGTGAACTGAAACACCTGGGTAAATACAAGTAGGTGTTGAAATAAGTACAGCCTGATGAGAAGCTTGAACAAAGACAGAGAAGAGGCTGTGACCCAGAGCCCTGGTCCCAGGGAATGCCAGAGAACTTGTGTTGCCAGGAGAACCTGTGTTGCTCAGCACAGAAGAAGGGATTTTCTTTGTTGCTACAATTGAACTGTTCATCCTTAAAAAGGGACCCCATGGACTATTCATAATCCACCATAGTGGCGGTGGGAAGGCTACTGGTGTGGGGGGAGGGGCATCCACCACAAACAGATCTTTCCTCCCAGGCGGCAGCTGGTGGTGAGGCTGAAGACCCATGAAAAACTGTATTTTCTTACAGAGAATCCATGGTATAAGCAAAAGAGACTTCTCTCCCTAAATGAACTGAGACAAAGACTATTTCAGAGGTAGTAAACTGACTGGAGATCGAAGTGTTGTCTTTTTGTGTGTTGTCAGGGAGAAGGAAATAGAGAAGTGGGGGGAGGAGGGGTGGTCTGAGGAGTTTGTTCTGGTTCTTCTTGGTTTTTTTTCCCTCTTTTCCTCTTTGTCTTAGGTGTATTAATAAACTTTCTTTATACTCTATAAATTTTGAGCCTGCTTTGCCTACTCCTAATCCTCATCTCACGGCAAACATCAGGTAAGTTTTGGTAAGTGTGCTGGCATTTGGCCAGAAACTTGAATAGGTGAACTGAAACCACTACAGCATCTTTAAGTTTCCCATTTGTACTGATCATTTGAAAAAGAAAAGAAAAAAAAATTACTAACTGAAAATAATAGCAAAATAATTTCCTAACTTTTCTGGAAATTATTCTGATTCCTTAATGAGTGAGAAGGTTTAAGCACTAGATTATTAACAATTTTTACCAAGCAATGAAAGTAAGCCCTGAGCTTTTATCGAGCCATCCTTGGTATTCAGCCAAAAAAAATTAATATGAGTGACTTCCATTTAATGTTTGGTGCCAGTTCTCTAGGTTAAATACAGCATTCTTCCTTGATAGTGTAGGCAGTACCAGTAAAATCAGTTCTTGGTATTTCATCTAAAGAGACAAGCCACTGCACTGAGCCCAATTATTGGCATTCCCAGCTATATGTCAGGAGGACACTGGATATGTTGAATAAGCAATTCACTCAATGCTTGCACTGAAAATGAGTATCTTTTTAAAGGCACGTGATAGACTACCCGGTTTTTGCAGCTTTCCAGACATTTAAGAGGAAAGCAGTGCTGTTCTTTATTTTGAGCACTGTCTCATTTCAGACAGTTGCAAACTATGTCAGGAAGCTGCAGTGCAGGTATATTTAGAGGTTTCACACAATTACTAGGGGCAACAGAGCCTTGATAATTATTTTCACTTTTCACCTGCTCAACCAGAGTAGCTGAAAGAGATCAATTTCATGCTGGAACTGAATTCCCAAAGAAACCAGAAGCCTCTGGTTGCACACACTGCAGCTCAAACACAGCATCTCATTCATATACTCTAGGAGGCTTTTGGGAATAAGAACAGCAGTATCACTTAAATGTGTGATTTACACCTGCAAGTCAACTAGCAGCGTTAACACACTTGGAGATCAATACTATAGTGGTATATCATAGCAGACCTTTCATTTGTTCATTTTTACTGTTTAAACACGCAGCCTAATGTAAAGAAAGCCTCTGTACTGATGCCTGAGAGATTTTTTCTGCTTTTTCTCCTGAATATGTCGTACCCTGTTCCCTATATTCACAAGTATTAGCATGCATACTTGTGATGCTTTAGGTGATAGTTTAGCCTGGTTTCATGGTGTTTAGGAGGCCGGTAGACTAAACACCCCTGAAGCCACGTAGAGCTAGAGACCAAACACCCTGTTTTCGTAGAGCCCTCAAGGTCTCCTAATAGAATAGATTTTGTAAACTAGAAGTTAGCCCACCCAGGCCCCTTATTGGGCCCTCCTGGTAGATATGCTAATGTGTAGAGTCTTTAATTGTATACTGGATTAAAGGGAAGGGGCTTTTTGCGGCGTGTTCTACCTGGACGGCAGAAGCCATCGAACGAGATCCTATTAAAATACCGAGGTAAACAACCCCTAACCCTTTCACTGTGTCTGAGCCTTTATTTCCTAAGACCAGAAAAAAGGCATCAGTCATTGGCGATTCCGCCGGGACCCTAGAGACCCCGAAGAGTTGCAGTTTTGGGCTGAGAATATCTCGCCTAGCCCCTTCGCCGGCACCTACGAGGTTAAGCGGCAGTCCAAGGCTGTGACCGGGCTCTAGGACCCAGCGCCTGAAATCACGAAAGAAGTGAGTGAAAGCGGGGGAGACGTACTTCAGTATTGTGCTAGCACCAGGAGGGAGGTTGGGAGGTTGGGCAGGGGGAGGTCTGGGAGGCCCCTAGAAAGGGGGGAAATTAACTCCCTTCCTGCAAAATCGTGGTAAGGAGAGGACGCTCTCCAGTTAAACCACGAGAGGTTGGTGGGTGGGGACAACAACAAGTTGGTTCAGTGGCTTAAGGCGCTGAACTGAAAACTACGTAGCCGGGAATCGCAGGTTCGAGTCCCGGTTGAGAAAACTTTAACAAGTTTTCTCGTGCGTGCAGTTTGGCTGTTTAAGGCTCGGTTCTAAGCAGTTACCACTAGAGAGAGAGACGGTTTTTTCCTGGCCGATTTCTTTTTATAAGTAAAATGGAGTGTAACTTTTCAGAGAATGTACAAGTCCCTGGGCAATCTCCATTAGATCTGGTATTGAAAAACTGGCGATATTTAACAAGAAAGAGAACCCCCCTGGACACACAGGAGCTGATAAGACTCTGTACACAGGTCTGGCCGACGCTAAAATTAGGAGGACAGAGTGTGGCCACGCTTTGGGAGTCTAGAAAATGAAATAGTCACAGAGCTGATGGTAGAACTGCGAGCTCTGCGCAGGTTTGATGAGTTAAAATACGCAGAACTTTTTACCATATTACTGAATAGAGAGGAGGCGTATGAGGTGCAGAAAGGCTGTTTGGAGATGGTTGTAAAAGGGAGAGGAAACGTGAGGAGGAGGAGAAGGCAACTAGTGACTAACGAAACGGAGGAAACAGATGTTATAGACATGGTGGCCCCAGCTCTGCGTACGAGCGGGGGGGATCGCCCCCCGTGCCACCGCCGCCATTACAGCCGGTGCAGTTGGGGGCGGGCGATGGAAGCGCGCAGCCAGCGCCCCCACCCCCACCGGCTCCACAACCGGCACCCCCACCGGCTCCACAACTGGCACCCCCACCGGCTCCGCAACCAGCGCCCCCACCCCCACTGGCTCCGCCGGCTCCGCCGGCGCCAGCGCCACCGCCCCCTCCCCCTCCCCCTCGCCCTCCTCCTCCTCCCGCGCCCGCTCCGAACACGGGGGCGGGGGTGGAGACCAACCGGCCCCCCGACCATCCGGGTGCTGGGCGTGGGGTGGGGGGGGAGGCAAGCAGGCCCTCGCCCCCTGACCACTCTGGGGGCGGGGAAAGGCGTGGGGAGGGGGCGGGCTGGCCCTCGCCACCTGACCGCCCACGGGGCGGGGGCAGAGGCCGGGTGGCCCTCGCCACCTGACCGCCCACGGGGCGGGCACGGGGCGGGGGCAGAGGCCGGCTGGCCCTTGCCTCCTGACCGCACATGGGGCGGGCACGGGGCGGGGGCAGAGGCCGGCTGGACCTTGCCTCCTTACCGCCCATGGGGCTGGCACGGGGCGGGGGCAGAGGCCGGCTGGACCTTGCCTCCTTACCGCCCACGGGGCGGGCACGGGGCGGGGGCAGAGGCCGGCTGGACCTTGCCTCCTGACCGCCCACGGGGCGGGCACAGACCGAAAGCGGAGGCCGATTGGCCCCTTGACCACACAGGGGGCGGGCGAAGGCACGAAAAGGGTGGAGAGAGGGCTGGCTTGTTGCCGGCTCCTGACCGCCCCTGGGGGGGGCGTGAACCGGAAGCAGAGCCTAACTGGCCCTTGCCACCCGACCTGGCCCGAGCCTGGGATGAGTACCCTCGATCGAGGTACCCTCGATCTCGGCTTCGCCGCTCCTCCAGCGTTGGGGAGAGGGGCAAAGCTACCCTGACCAGAGGCGGGTGGGACGTGCCTGATCCAAGTTACTTTTCCGAAAGGAGAGACAGAGACGACCATGCCAGATTCCCCCTCCGCCGCTCTGCCAGTGCTAGGATTAAAACGGAATGGGATGATGTGGATACAGATGGTTCCCAAGAGGAGGGTGGCAGGAGGAAGGGAAAAATAGCCCAAGAAGCTATAAGTGCTGCTAGTCCAATTGCAGGGCGCACGAGATCAAAAAGAGATGAAAGGGGACGGGAAGGGAAGGGAAGGGAAGGGAAGGGAAGGGCCTGCTCTAGAAGTGCCTCTGAGACAGGCTGTGGGAAACCAGGGAGTGATTTATATAAAGACACCATTCTCTCTTGCAGAGCTACAGCTGTGGAAAGACTCTGTTAGAAAGTATAGTGACAACCCAGAGAAAGTAGCCATATGGGTAGAGAGGGCTATAAGGGCTCAAAATCCTGATTGGAGAGACTTGAATGTGATGCTAGATGAATTACCAGATAGCACAGAAAAGGAGATAGTTAATAAAGCTGCCATAGATGCTATACAGGCCCAAATTGCAGCTGGAACTCTCCAAGAGATGCCTAATAACATATACCCACTCGCTGACCCTGGCTGGGATCCCAACGTCCCTGAGCAAATGGCAAAATTAAAGCAGTTTCAGAAATAGGTGGTTTATGGGTTGAGATGTGGCCTTCCTAAAGTAGTGAATTTTTCTAAATTATTTGAGATCAAACAAAATCCAAATGAGACTCCTACAGAGTTTCTGAATAGACTGAAAGAGGCGGCACGGAAATACACAACTCTGAACTTCGAAGCACCTGATCAGAAGTACCAGTTAGCTTACATTTTTATGGGCCAATCAACAAATGATATAAAGAAAAAACTGCAAAAAAGGGGGGTAATGGATATAAGTGAGATGCTGAAAATAGCCTGGCAAGTATATCAGAACAGGGATTCAGTAGATAAGAACAAACAGAACAAGCCCCACCATAAGAAAAACCACAATGAGGGAAAGTCATCCAACTCACCAAAGAGGGGACTCCGTTTTCCTCTAGCTGAGGACCAATGTGCCATTTGCAAGCAGAAGGGACACTGGAAAAATGAGTGTCCAGCACGAACAAAAAAGACACCCCCAGCTCCAGAACTAGCTGTGGATTATGATAGACAGCAATCAAGAGCATCACCCCCACCGGAGGCTTCAGTTACAGTTAGGCTGGGAAATGAGGATGTTGAATTTCTGGTGGACACCAGGGCGACCTATTCTGTATTAAATACTTTAAAAGGTAAACTGAGCCAAGAGACTGTAGATGTAGTAGGAGCCACCGGGGTAAGTGAAACACGGCCTTTTTTCCAACCTTTAAAATTTAAATTGGGAAAACACTAGGTGACACACCAGTTCCTGTATATGCCAAATTCACCAATGCCATTATTGGGCAGAGATTTATTAGAGAAATTAGAGGCAGAAATTAAATTCTCCAAAGACGGGGGGGTAAAAGTCATAATTCCTGAATCTAAATTCATAGAAGCAGCAGCTGTTCTTATTCAAGAATGCCATAGAAAAATTCCCAAAGAAATAGAAAATACTGTCAGTCCTATGGTATGGGCCAATGATATCCCTGGGAGATCCAAAAGAGCTGAACCTGTAAGTATTACACTCAAAGCAGGAGCTACACCGGTGAGGCAAAAACAATACCCTTTGAAATTAGCAGGTCGCAGAGGACTAGCACCCATAATTGAGAAGTTTCTCAAATTTGGGTTGCTAGTGGAATGTGAATCCAAGTATAACACCCCAATTATACCAGTGAAAAAAGCAGATGGTAAGAGTTATCGATTAGTGCAAGATCTAAGAGAGATTAACAAAATAACAGAGGACATACATCCAGTTGTAGCCAATCCCTACACACTTTTGACTACACTAACAGACGAATTAGGGTGGTTCACTGTTTTAGATCTTAAAGATGCCTTTTTCTGCATTCCTGTGCACAAGGACAGCCAAGAAATTTTTGCCTTTGAGTGGGAAAACCCTGATACAGGAAGGAAGACCCAGCTCACCTAGACAGTATTGGTTCAAGGCTACAAGAATAGTCCCACGCTATTTGGAAACCAGCTGGCAAAGGAACTAGAGGACTGGAAGAAACAGGAGCCAGGAAGAGTTGTTCTTCAGTATGTTGATGACATCCTAGTGGCAACCAGAACGCGAGATGAGTGTATCCAGCTAACCGTAAGTCTGTTGAACTTTTTGGGCGAGAGTGGTTATCGGGTCTCGAGAGAGAAGGCCCAGATTGCCGGGGAAACAGTAGTTTACCTGGGGCTGGAAATTTTCCGTGGACACCGACAACTCAGCAAAGAGCGGAAGGAAGCTATCTGTCGCCTTCCCGAGCCCCACACTGTGAGAGAAATGCAAGCCTTCCTGGGAATGGTAGGTTAGTGTCGCCTATAGATATCAAACTATGGACCACTGGTAAAACCTCTGTATGAGGTCCTTAAAGCAGCCGAAAAGGGAACAATCATGTGGACAGAAAGTGCAAGGGCTGCCTTCAAACAGCTGAAACGTTCCCTAATGTCTGCCCCAGCCTTGAGGCTGCCGGATTTGACTAAGCCTTTTGAACTCTTTACATATGAGCGACTGAATGCTGCTCTGGGAGTACTAGCACAGCACCTTAGGGACCAGCGAAGAGCTGTAGCCTACTTTTCAAAACAGCTAGACAGTGTTAGTCAAGGGTGGCCTAGATGCCTGAAAGCTGTGGCAGCAACTGTCCTCCTAATACAGGAAGCCCGTAAATTCACCCTTGGACAGCACATTGTTGTGTATGTACCCCATGCAGTAATAACTGTGCTAGAACAGAAGGAGAATCACTGGCTATCCCCTAGCAGAATGCTGAAGTATCAGTCTGTGTTGCTGGAACAGGATGATGTTACTCTGAAAACAACATCTGTGGTAAACCCTGCAATGTTTTTGTCATCCACATTACTTGACAGCATGCCTGAACATGATTGTCTACAGACAATAGAGGAGACTTATTCTAGCAGACCAGACCTGAAGGACATTCCCCTGAAGAGCCCAGACTGGGAGCTGTATACCGATGGAAGCAGCTTCATGAGAAATGGTAAGAGAATGACAGGCTATGCTGTAACCACCACAGATAAAGTCATAGAGGCAAAAGCTTTGCCTCCAGATGTATCATCACAGAAAGCCGAACTCATTGCACTAACAAGAGCTCTAGAGCTGAGTGAGGGGAGGAAAGTAAACATCTAGACAGATTCCAAATATGCCTTCAGTGTTGTTCATGCCCATGGAGCTATCTGGAAAGAACGTGGCCTGCTGACTGCACAAGGTAATGAAGTTAAGCATGCTGAACAGATTCTTGCACTTCTGCAGAGTATCTGGAAGCCAACCGAAGTAGCTGTCATGCATTGCAAAGGCCATCAAAAAGGGAAGAAAGCCCCTGAACTGGGAAATCGCTTCGCTGATGAAGCAGCAAGAGAGGTTGCAGAAAAAGGCATTTTTGCAGTGATACCACAGAAAGAAATAGATTTGTCAGAGTTTACCCCAAAATATGATCAGGGGGATCACAAATTAATTAAACACCTTAAGGCTGAGATCAAAGAAGGGGGGTGGGCCGTTACCTCAACAGGACAAGTTGTAGTTCCACCCTTCCTCCTTCGAGAAATAGCCCAGCGAGAGCATGAAAGTACTCACTGGGGAACAGAAAATCTTTTAAAACATCTTAGAAAGGTGGTAATAGGGAGAGAGATGACAGATATCGTGCAGTCTATAACCGGCAAGTGCGATACCTGTCGTAAAAACAATCCTGACACGAGCAAACGAGTTGTGTTAAGAGTGACAAAAACAAGAGATCTCCCGGGAGATTATTGGCAGATTGATTTTGCTGAGGTGCCACGCAAAGAGGGATGTAAGTATATACAGGTACTGGTTGACACCTTCAGTGGGTGGCCTGAAGCTTACCCCTGTCGCTCAAACACAGCAAGAGAAGCAGTGAAAGCCTTGCTGAACCATATAATTCCAAGATTTGGGGTTCCTCTTAAGAATGTCATCTGACAGGAGAACTCACTTTGTTGCAACGGTGGTTGGAGAAGTGAGCAGGGTCCTGGGAATTGCCTGGGACCTGCACACACCATACAGGCCCCAGGCAAGTGGCAAGGTTGAGCGTATGAATGAAACCCTCAAAACCCAAATTTGTAAAATTTGTCAAGAAACATCCATAACCTGGGTCCAAGCCCTGCCAATAGCCTTGCTGAGAACCCGCATACAGCCAAGGCGAAGGGACAATATAAGTCCCTATGAAATATTATATGGCAGGCCTTATCAGGCTCCACATATCCCGGGGGAAATTAATGTGAAAGGTAAAGCTGATTTACAGAAGTACTTAATGGCTTTGAGTTCCACTTTGCAGAAGCTCCAGAGATTTGTCGTGTTGTCCAGGCCAATAGGACTGGACACACCAGCTCATCAGTTCCAGCCCGGAGATTGGGTCTACATCAAGTGGTGGGACGGTGACCCCTTGCAAGCCAAATGGAAGAGACCATTCCAAGTTTTGCTGACCACCCTCACTGCAGTCAAAGTTGCCGGCAAGGGACCGTGGATCCACTATTCCAGAGTGAAGAAAGCTTCGGCTCCCGAGACCATCAAGAAAGCAAAGACTGATACAAATCAGGAAGATGAGGTTTAAACTGTTCTTTACGTGTCTGTTATCTGCCCAAATGGTAACTATGACTCAGGGTTTGTCCCATGATTTACACAAGGCTGTAGTCCAAAATGTGGACCAAAGTAGAAGGGTTAGAAAAGATGTGAATGAAATTTAGAGGGGAACTCAAATTTTGCATGAAATAGCTTCCAAAAATAACACCTTAAAATTTGACCAGATCTTTGACACCCTTACCTCATAGTTACCAAACTGAGCCTAGATAAGAGAAACATTTATAGTAGTTGTAATTGTAGTTGTTATCTGTATAGTAGCCTGCATGTCGGCCGGTTGTGTAAACCGATACTGTGAGTAATGTAGAATGAAGTAAGGTAGAGTAGAGACTAGACCAAGTAGAATCTTGTTAGTCTCTAAAAGGGGGGAAATGATGCCTGAGAGATTTTTTCTGCTTTTTCTCCTGAATATGTTGTACCCTGTTCCCTATATTCACAAGTATTAGCATGCATACTTGTGATGCTTTAGGTGATAGTTTAGCCTGGTTTCATGGTGTTTAGGAGGCCGGTAGACTAAACACCCCTGAAGCCACGTAGAGCTAGAGACCAAACACCCTGTTTTCGTGAGCCCTCAAGGTCTCCTAATAGAATAGATTTTGTAAACTAGAAGTTAGCCCACCCAGGCCCCTTATTGGGCCCTCCTGGTAGATATGCTAATGTGTAGAGTCTTTAATTGTATACTGGATTAAAGGGAAGGGGCTTTTTGCGGCGTGTTCTACCTGGACGGCAGAAGCCATCGAACGAGATCCTATTAAAATACCGAGGTAAACAACCCCCAACCCTTTCACTGTGTCTGAGCCTTTATTTCCTAAGACCAGAAAAAAGGCATCAGTACTCAGTCGGACATCATATTTCAAAGCAAAGTACTTTCCACACTGTGTAATTCCACAGTGTAATTACAGTGTGGAACTTGTCACTTCTAAGGTGGCCCAGAGTGCAGCTGAGCTCAAAAGTGACTTTGTGCAGGCGAAGTTCAGAGGCAGCTGCTCAACATGACTGCCTAGATGTAAGGGCTTTCTCAGGAAGTTCCTTGAAGTGCTGGACCTAGGAAGAATGATCAGGGAAAAGATCACTTTCTGTATATTTTGATTTGATGTACTTCCCTTAAACGGTTGTTCCTGCTAGTTGTGAGACACAGGGCTGCTCAGGGCAGACTTCTGGCTTAGTCTGACATGGTTCTCCCTGTGTTTCCCTATATTCACCAGCACTAACTGTAATAACCAAGCAACATGGACGTTGTACAATTTCACTCAAGGCAACCTCCCTGAACCTGGTATCCTTCCTGTGACCAACAGATTGTATGTACACAGGAGTCCTTAATAAAATGGGTACTAAATGTGTTTATACATGTGTTGAAGGTTGGATCTAGTTCTTTTCCTCAGGAATTTTTCTCCCATGGGTTGCTAAGACACAAATGACTGGGTACTTAAGAGAAACAAAGCACAAGGCTAGAGCCTTTCTCCTTGGCAGGGTGGGGCAAAATTGCCCCTCATGGAAGCAGAGCCTGGCAACGCGAGATTTGGAGAGACTGAAAAGCAAGGGCAGGGGGGAGGTCACGCCTCTTGCTCAGGACCCTCGGAGCTGGACGGTCGGAGCTGCTGTCTGCTAAACCCACGGCCCCTGAGAAGCCAGCGCAGAGCTGCCGGTCTGTCTGCTGTGAGTCTCTGCCCTCTGCCCCATCGGGAGCCGACCTGCCTGCCACCAACCCGCTCTGAGTTTTCTCCGCTACATTGTAGCAGGGTTTCCTCCCTGCATGTAGAGACCTCTTACCGTCCCAGCTCCCTGTGTCCGGGGATCCTGCTGTGGCACCGACACCAGCTGCCCCCCCCCCCCCCGAGAGTCTGTGGAGCAAAGGCTCTCCTCCATCCCTCTGTGCTTCGGGCAGTCGCCATTCGCCGTGTACTACCTGAGCTCACGCTGGAGCGCCCCCTGCAGCCGCCGAAGAATCATCACACCCAGAGCGCCCCCTGCAAACTGTGACTGGAACTGCACCAAAGGGAAAAGGTGCCTGAAGCCGAGCAGGCTGCCACTGGGTTTCTGGTTCTGTTTGTTAGTCAACGTTATAGTTGTTGTTATTTGTTATCCTTGTTTTAGATAGTAGTAAAGAACTGTTATTCCTATTCCCATATCTTTGCCTGAGAGCCTCTTGATTTCAAATTTATAATAATTCAGAAGGAGAAAGGTTACAGTTTCCCATTCCAAGAGAGGCTCCTGCCTTCCTTAACTAACACCTGTCCTTCAAACCAAGACAACATGCTAATTGCAGCCAGTAGGCCTGACCAGACCCAATCTAAGTGATTTCCTTCTCTGTCCTTCCCCTGATTTCTTACTATCATCCCCCCACAGGGCATATGGCAGAGTTATATTCGAGAGAAGGTAATGTTATCTCTGGTTGAAAAAGAGGTATTGTTTTTATTTTTCTAAAAGAAAATAAATAACTGAGTTTGACAATCTTTCTAGTAAACCACTGCTCAAAGCACACTCCAAAGGCTCCAGCAGAATATCTTATTGCCCATTTGTTTTGTATGAACTACATCAAGCTTAAACACATGATTGTTAAGTTAAAAAAAAAATAGAGAACACTTCACTTGGAAATTTTACCAGTTGATGAGAGAGGGTATTTTCTTGTGGTTTTCTCTATAGTATACTGAAGCAAGAAATGTAAAAAGGGAAACAAAAAGAGCAACTGTCTAGAGGGTAGATGGGCTTTCTGGGCTTGTAAACTACTTTAATATCCAATCCCTTGCGCTGCAACTGATAAGATGTTGCAGTAAGTCAGGTCCTAAAATGCACCAAATTCCTAGCAGTTCCCCAGCTGATTTGTGGAGCTTATAGGGCGAGTCTTGAGCATCAGAAAAATGGTACATGATTTTTAGCAAAGACACATAGCTCCATTCTCTATTGGCATTTTAAATCCTATTGGGCTGGGGTTCTGTTGTTAATTTTACGGCATTGGTTGACCCCTGCAGAAATAGCTATATTCATACATCAAAAAAAGAGGAAAATATTACTCTGGGCTTACAAACATTGGAGAAATGAACATTTATTTAGAGAAATCTCTAGGACACCTTTTGTAATATATCCCACAAAACATAAGATGGCAATGCTATCCTCTTCTCTAGCCCTGACAAGATCATTGCAAATAGGTATTTCGATTTCTTTCACCTCCAAGAGCTTCCTTTCATATCGGGGAAGAAATTTTGATAAATCACAGCTTTCATGTGCTAACCATAAGACTTCTGTTTTCCTTGAAGTGCATTGTAAGTATAATACTAAATCCTTACAAATACCAAGAGATTTAGGGTCTGCTTCTGGAAGGTGCTAAATGTCTTCATTCCTTTGCAGGTCAAATAAGCCCCTTCTATCTATCAAATGTAATGCTGGACCATTGCTCTCTTTAAGTGTCATGATTTTTTAAAACACAGGATTTCAGATATATAGTCAGCTCTGCACTGTTTCTTACTGGCAATTTATCTGGCTTCCAGACTGACCTCACCACAGCTGGAGACACATCATATGGCTCTGTGCAGAAGCAGCTTAGTGCTAGTTTATTACCCCAGGGACAGCCCTGCATGAGTGCATCTGTATTGCTCCACTCTACAGCCTGGAAACAATGCTTTTGTGTGGAAGTAATTCAGCTAGTAAACACGGCTGCTCTGCCAGATTGCAATTAGTCCCCTGAAAGACCATGGAGCTCTCTTTGCTCAGAACTCTAAGATATAAAATATTGAAAAACAGTAGAGATATCACTGCATATAAAACAATAGATCTAGGGCAGCTCCAAGCAAACTGGCTAATGGCCTTGGGATAAAAGGGGAGAGTAGGGGCATGGAAAAAACAAAATGACATAAGTAATAGGAGTTCTAAATACTGATGTAAGTGAGGAGGGTTTAATAGTCTGAGGGCTTATTAGCATGAGTGTAGGGTCAGGTGACACCAGCTCAGATTCAGCATCCAGACAATAAACTTCTGAAACCAAAATCTCCAGATAATGTGACATGCAGTCACCAGAGCGACTGTGCAATGTTCTCTTTGAGTTCAAGACTTCACCCCAAAGTTCGGGTGCTCTGAAGACTACTGCACCAGGCTCTATCACACAGAACAGAGACTTGAGTAAAGCTATGCTTCAGGGCTGTCTTGTCCTTATTATCTCCTGCTGTCTGGGTGAAAAGGGCTTCCACTGTGGATGTGGGTTTACATTTACGTTTGCATCTACCTCTGCAAATGTTGAATGTGACTAGCACTGGGTTTCAGATTCCACTCTGAGAGTCAGGAACCTATAAGTTGGCACTGACAGCCCCAAATGCCTAAATGGTTTATTATCACTCCCACCCCATAGAGCAAATGCATTGTGCTGTACTGGCCATGCAAATATGTTTGTATCAAGTTTAGAGCTAGCTATTGACAGTAACTACAGCTGATGGTGATGGGTTAGGTAGCCCAGTTTCAGCCCTGGCTGCAGCTTAGTATCTTCCTTGGCAGTAGGAACTGCTCAGGTGAAAACTCCATGTCTTCTTCTGCAGAAGAGCTGACTTCTGAAGTTTGGCGGCCACAGGGGATGTTTGGTGATCATGAGATGCTGTCCTGGTAACAACTTTCTACTTTAGAGTCTGAAATCTGCCTAAGGTGCTCTTTAAACTCAAGTTTGGATCTTATCAATTCCTTATCAATGTCTAAGAGTTTCTTCAGTCATACTGGCAGCAGAGATTTTTCCCCAAGCCATGGGAAGCCCTATTCTTCAGGAGAATGCTGTGGGAAATGGTGTCAGATGCTTCACTAAAGCCCAGGTAGACAACATCAACAACCTTCCCCTCATCCACTATGAGGGTTAATTTGTCAAAGAATGAGATAAGGTTGGTTAAACAGGACCTGCCTTCCATACACCCATGCTGGCTGGGCCTGACACCCTGGTTGTCCTGTACAAGTTGTACGATGGCACTCAAGATGATCTGGTCCATAAAAATAAAAAATAGCTTTTAGTGAGAAGTGAAGTCTGTTAAAATGAGCAAGACATGACCCACCTATTATTGCCATGAGAAAAAGCAATACTTGAAAGGCCTTGCAGTTTAAGGTAGGAAAGCATAACAGGAACTAATGGCTTGAAACATAAGTCAGACAAAATCCAATTAGAAATATGGAAAGAAAAATTAATAGGGCCAGTGGGATAATATTTAAACTAATAATAGTGGAAATGATGGATTCACAGTCTTTTGTTGTCTTCAGATCAATACCACATGCTTCTCTGGAACACAAGCTTTAGCCAAGCAGAAGTCCTTAGAATCAATACAAGGGTAATGAATACAATTTTAATGGCCTGCAACACACGTGAGGTAAAACCAGATGATCTAATGCTCCCTCTGACTTTATAATCTAGGAACAATCATATCAGAACAAAGAGTACAGAGCAGAGAAATAAAATGAGTTAGGAGTGTGTTGGAGGTTAGATTTAGTTTTTTTCCTCAGGAATTTTTTCTCCCATAGGTTGCTAAGACACAAATGATTGAGCTAATTGTTGAGTACTTAAGAGAACAAAGCACAGGGCTAGACCCTTTCTCCTTAGCAGGGTTGGGCAGAATTGCTTCTCATGGAAGCAGGGCTTGACAACGCGAGATTTTGGAAGACTGAAAAGCAAGGGCAGGGGGGAGGTCACTTTCTCTTGCTCAGGACCCTCGGAGCGGGACGGTCGGAGCTGCTGTCTGCTGAACCCGCGGCCCCCTGAGAAGCCAGCACGGAGCTGCCGGTCTGTCTGCTGTGAGTCTCTGCCCTCTGCCCCATCCGGAGCCGACCTGCCTGCCACCAGCCCGCTCTGAGTTTCTTCGCTACATTGTAGCGGGGCTTCCCCTGCACGTCAGGACCTCTTACCGTCCCAGCTCCCTGTGTCCGGGAATCCTGCTGTGGCACCAACACCAGCTGCCCCTCCCGAGGGTCTGTGGAGCAAGGGCTCTCCTCCATCCCTCCCTGCCTCGGGCAGCCGCCATTGCCGTGTGCTACCTGAGCTCACGCCAGAGTGCCCCCTGCAGCCGCCGGGGAATCATCACACCCAGAGCGCCCCCTGCAGGCTGTGACTGGAACTGCACCAAAGGGAAAAGGTGCCTGAAGCCGAGCAGGCTGCCACTGGGTTTCTGGTTCTGTTTGTTGGTTAACGTTATAGTTGTTGTCATTTGTTATCCTTGTTTTAGATAGTAGTAAAGAACTGTTATTCCTATTCCCATATCTTTGCCTGAGAGCCTCTTGATTTCAAATTTATAATAATTCGGAGGGAGAGGGGTTACAGTTTCCCATTCCAAGGGAGGCTCCTGCCTTCCTTAACAGACACCTGTCTTTCAAACCAGGACAGATTTTGGCGCCCAATGTGGGGCACGAGGGCATCGAGACGAAAAAGGATAACAGTTCTTGAGTAACGCAGTTTTTGTGTGCTGGATATAAGAACCTCATAAGGTTGCACTATGTGGTCTAGCTTATTCCGGTTCATATGGCAAGTGGTCACGGCTCTCTCTCTCTCTCCCATTTGCAGCCCCGTATCTAAACATGGGCCCTATAACTAAGGCTACAGTGGCTGTTATACAGTTTGTGTCATGGGTCAATAAGGTGAAGAATTCATGGATTTTCAACTTCCTCTGGAAGGCAGGCATGTAGATTCACAGCTACCACACACTAATGACATGTTTTCAGGGTTACTTTAATAATGGTACCTACTGCGAGGAAGTGACACCAAAAGAAATGTTCTCACAACCCCTCACCCAGCTCTTTGGGCCTATCCCGCCAATCTTTGAGGGGTTCAAATCTTCTCTAGATGCTAATGATACCATACAGTGGCTGGTGTTGCTGATAGGCCTGCTCTATTTAGCATTCAGGGATAAGGGGGGTCTGACTTGGATAGCCACCCTGACATCTACCCCAGACAATAGGGATGAGGCCCCAGAACCTGACATCACCCCAAGGACTAGGGATGCTGCCACAGAAACCGACCTGGCCCCGGAAAGTAGAGATGCTGCCACAGAAGCCGACCTGGCCCCGGAAAATAGAGATGCTGCCACAGAAATCGACCTGGCCCCGGAAACTAGAGATGCTGCCACAGAAACCGACCTGGCCCCGGAAACTAGAGATACTGCCACAGAACCTGACATGGCCCCAGAGACTAGGGATGCTGCCACAGAACCTGATATGGCCCCAGAGACTAGGGATGCAGCCACAGAACCTGACATGGCCCTAGAGACTAGGGACACCATCCCAGAACCTGACATTGCCCCAGACACTAGAGATGCTGCCACAGAGTCTGACCCGGCCCAACAACCCACCTCAGAAACAAACCACCCGGATTGGGTGGGGGCCCTGGTGAAGGAGATACGTGAGATGGGCCAAGTGCTGAAGGAATACACTTGCCCAGCTGGTGGGAAACCCTCCCCCTACCCCAAAGAGGGAGAGACTAATGGGCTAGCAGAGGAACCCAGGGACGTTACAACTGCTCAGACTCCAGTCAGACCAGAAGGGCAGCCACAGCCAGCAGCAGTTGCCCCTGTGGAAAAGAGGAAGACTAAGGTCAAACCAGAGCAGCCAGTGAGTAATGATGGGGAAGCAGGACCCTCTCAACCAGTAGGGAGGCCAAGGATTGAAATCACTACTGAGTCCCTGGGGTATGACAGTCTCCGTAATCTACGAAAAGACATTGTGCGACAGGGTCGTGAGCCTTTTACAACCTGGTTACTTCGGGTCTGGGACCTTGTGGGTATGGGCGTGCAGCTGGATAGTATTGAGGCAAGGCAGATGGGACCCTTGTCCCAGGACTCAGGGGTGGATCAGGTATTCGGAAGAGATGACGGGCCCCTGTCTCTCTGGGAACGGCTTTTAATAAGTGTAAGAGAGAGGTTTGTCAACAGGGAGAGAATGCAGGAGTATCATCATAGAAGACCATGGAAGACCCTTGAGGAGGGAATCCAAGAGCTGAGGGAGGTGGCAGTATTGGAGGTACTCTTTGGGAGGGATGGAAAACATGATAATGACCCCAACAAGGTCAACTGTACAGGGCAAATGTTGTGGAACTTGGCGGACAATTAATGCTGATGACAACCGAGAGACAGTGGGCTCCATAGCCACCATACTCAAGAATTATGATAGCATGATCAGTAGCCCAATGCAGGCTCAGGTCTCTGCTGTGGTCAAAGACCTCAGAGAGGAGATGATGAGGGAGGTGAGGGAGGAGATGAGGATGATGAGTGCAGCACCAGTGCGAGTCACAATCCCCAAAGTCAGAGCCCAGCGCCCCCCAGCCAGGGAGAGAGGGTACACCCCACGATCTGAGCTGTGGTTCTTCCTATGTGATCACGGAGAAGACATGAGGAAGTGGGATAGGAAACCCACTGCTACCCTGGCAGCACGGGTACAGCAACTCAAGGAGGGAAATACTAACCGAGGCGGGGAGTCTACTAAAGTGAAGGTAGCCTCAGCCTCCCGTGACCGCAATGCCAGATATTACAGAAGGGAGGACGATCTCTTAGATCCCCTCGAGGGGACCTCTACTATGTATGCCCAGGAAAGAAATGATAACCAGGGCTAGAGGGGCCCTGCCTCTAGCCAGGAAGAGGCACGGGAAAACCGGGTCTTTTGGACAGTGTGGATCCGATGGCCTGGCACATCAGAGCCACAAAAATATGAAGCGTTAGTTGATACTGGTGCGCAGTGTACCTTAATTCCATTGAGACATGTGGGGGCAGAACCTGTTTCTATTGCCGGGGTGAAAAGAGGGATCACAGCAATTAACTTTGTTGGAAGCCGAGGTGAGCCTGACTGGGAAGGAGTGGCAGAAACACCCCATTGTGACTGGTCCAGAGGCCCCGTGAATTCTGGGCATAGACTTCCTCCGGAATGGCTATTACAAAGACCCAAAGGGACTCAGGTGGGCTTTCGGAATAGCGGCTGTGGAGGCAGAGGGCATCAGGCAACTGAACACCTTGCCTGGACTATGAGAAAATCCAACTGCAGTGGGACTCCTGAGAGTAAAAGAGCAACAAGTGCCAATTGCCACCTTGACAGTGCACCGCCGGCAGTACCGGACGAATCGAGACGCCGTGATCCCCATCCACAAGATGATCCGCGACCTGGAAAGCCAAGGAGTGGTTAGTAAAGCCCACTCACCCTTCAACAGCCCCATCTGGCCTGTGCGCAAGTCTGACGGGGAATGGAGATTGACTGTAGACTATCGTAGCTTGAATGAAGTGACTCCACCATTGAGTGCTGCCGTGCCAGACATGCTGGAGCTCCAGTACGAGCTGGTGTCCAAGGCTGCAAAATGGTATGCCACCATTGACATCGCCAATGCGTTTTTCTCCATCCCTCTGGCAGCGGAGTGCAGGCCTCAGTTCGCCTTCACCTGGAGGGGTGTACAATATACCTGAAATCGGTTACCCCAAGGGTGGAGGCACAGCCCCACGATCTGCCATGGACTGATCCAGGCTGCACTGGAAAAGGGTGAGGCTCCAGAGCATCTCCAATACATCGATGACATCATTGTGTGGGGGAACACGGCAGCAGAAGTATTTGAGAAAAGAGAGAAGATCATCATGATCCTCCTAGAAGCCGGTTTTGCCATCAAGAAAAGCAAAGTCAAGGGACCTGCTCGAGAGATCCAGTTCTTGGGGGTAAAATGGCAAGATGGACGGCGCCAGATTCCCACGGAGGTCATCAATAAGATCACTGCGATGTCTCCGCCGACTAACAAAAAGGAAACTCAAGCTTTCCTAGGGGCCATAGCCTTTTGGAGGATGCACATTCCAGAGTACAGCCAGATTGTAAGCCCTCTCTACCTAGTCACCCGCAAAAAGAACGATTTTCACTGAGGCCCTGAACAGCAACAAGCGTTTGCCCAGATCAAGCAGGAGATCGCTCACGCGGTAGCACTTGGCCCAGTAAGGACGGGACCAGAGGTGAGGAATGTGCTTTACTCTGCAGCCGGGAACAAGGGCTTGTCCTGGAGCCTTTGGCAGAAAGTGCCTGGAGAGACTCGAGGCCGACCGCTGGGATTCTGGAGCCGGAGTTACAGAGGGTCTGAAGCCAACTACACCCCCACAGAGAAGGAAATCTTGGCCACCTATGAAGGAGTTCAAGCCGCCTCAGAGGTAATTAGCACTGAAGCACAACTCCTCCTGGCACCTCGACTACCAGTGCTGGGGTGGATGTTTAAAGGAAAGGATCCCTCTACCCACCACGCCACCGATGCCACATGGAGTAAGTGGATCGCACTTATCACACAGCGCGCCCGCATTGGAAATCCGAACCGCCCTGGGATCCTAGAAATAATTACGAACTGGCCAGAAGGTGAGAGTTTTGGTCTCACTGATGAAGAGGAGCAAGAACAAGTGACCCGGGCTGAGGAGGCTCCACCATATAATCAACTGCCAGTTGAAGAAAAGTGCTACGCCCTTTTCACTGATGGTTCCTGTCGCATCATAGGGATGAACCGGAAGTGGAAAGCAGCTGTGTGGAGCCCCACGCGACAGGTTGCAGAAGCCACTGAAGGAGAGGGTGGGTCGAGCCAATTTGCTGAACTCAAAGCTGTTCAGCTGGCCCTGGACATTGCTGAGAGAGAGAAGTGGCCAAAGCTCTATCTCTACACCGATTCGTGGATGGTAGCCAATGCTCTATGGGGTTGGCTGGAAAGGTAGAAAAAGGCCAACTGGCAGCGTAGAGGAAAGCCAATCTGGGCAGCTGATGAATGGAAAGACATTGCCACTCGGGTAGAGAAGCTACCCGTAAAGGTCCGCCATGTAGACGCCCATGTCCCTAAGAGCCGAGCTAACGAAGAACACCAGAACAACAAAAGCAGGTAGATCACGCCGCAAAGATTGAGGTGGCACAGATAGATTTAGACTGGCAACACAAAGGGGAGTTGTTCCTAGCCCGATGGGCCCATGATGCCTCAGGCCACCAGGGCAGAGATGCCACCTATAAGTGGGCATGAGACCGAGGGGTGGACCTAACCATAGACAGTATCTCCCAAGTGATCCATGACTGTGAGACGTGCGCCGCAATCAAACAGGCCAAGCGGGTGAAGACTCTATGGTATGGTGGACGGTGGTCCAAATACAAGTATGGAGAGGCTTAGCAGATTGATTACATCCCACTGCCCCAGACCCGCCAAGGCAAGCGCTACGTTCTCACAATGGTGGAAGCCACCACGGGATGGCTGGAGACCTACCCTGTGCCTCATGCCACTGCCCGGAACACCATCCTGGGCCTCGAAAAACAGGTCCTTTGGAGACATAGTACCCCTGAGAGAATTGAACCCGACAATGGGACTCATTTCAAAAAGAGCCTTATAAACACCTGGGCTAGGGAACATGGCATCGAGTGCATGTACCATATCCCTTATCATGCACCAGCAGCTGGGAAAGTTGAATGGTACAATGGCCTGCTTAAAACCACCTTGAAAGCGCTGGGTGGGGGGACCTTCAAGAACTGGGAGACTAATTTGGCAAAGGCCACATGGTTAGTGAACACCCGAGGTTCCTCCAGCCGGGCCGGGCCTGCCCACTCTGACCCCTTGCAAACAACAGATGGAGATAAGGTTCCAGTAGTACACATGAGGGGTATGCTGGGAAAGACTGTTTGGGTAAACTCTGCCTCAAGTAAAGAAAATCCCATCCGTGGGGTTGTCTTTGCTCAGGGACCAGGCTGCACCTGGTAGGTGATGCAAAGGGATGGAGAGACCCGATGCATACCTCAAGGAGATCTTGTTTTAGGGTGAAATACTTATAACACCGTGCTTGTATCTGTATCTGCATGTATGTATACACTTCAGAGGTTTAAATTTGATGTAAGGTGTTTGCATGGGAAAAAAATTCGGGGTGGAGAATGTTGGAGGTTGGATTTAGTTTTTTTCCTCAGGAATTTTTTCTCCCATAGGTTGCTAAGACACAAATGATTGAGCTAATAGCTGAGTACTTAAGAGAAACAAAGCACAGGGCTAGACCCTTTCTCCTTAGCAGGGTTGGGCAGAATTGCTTCTCATGGAAGCAGGGCTTGACAACGCGAGATTTGGAGAGACTGAAAAGCAAGGGCAGGGGGGAGGTCACTTTCTCTTGCTCGGGACCCTCGGAGCGGGACGGTCGGAGCTGCTGTCTGCTGAACCCACGGCCCCCTGAGAAGCCAGCACGGAGCTGCCGGTCTGTCTGCTGTGAGTCTCTGCCCTCTGCCCCATCCGGAGCCGACCTGCCTGCCACCAGCCCGCTCTG
>JAVTVJ010002723.1:0-14445 GCA_034509425.1 Eopsaltria australis
AGGTGCTGCAGCTCTCTGAGGGTCTCCATCACTCTCCTCTGAACTCATTCAAACAGGTCTACATCCTTCCGACGCTGGGGCCCCCAGACATGGCTGTAGCGTTCCAGGCGGGCTCTCACAGAAATGGAGTGCAGCGGCAGAATCACCTCCCTTGGCGTGCTGCTCTTCACTCACTTCCATGCAGCCTAGGGCACGGGTGGCTTCCTGGGCTGGGAGCACAGATTGCCAGCTCACCAAAGCCCAATTTGTTTTCATTGCACTTTAAAATTTGCGTCTGGAGGAAGTTACAGCACTTGGTGTCTTTTGCAGCTAAAAACTTTCTTTGCAGGTCATATTGCATTGAACACAACTATGATTAACTGCATTAGAAAATGTGGAGGCCATCTTTCACCAGCCTAAGGTCATTTTTGCAAGGCTTGAGCCTGCTAACCTCAATATACTCGCTGAATTCCTAACTGACAGGACATTTCTAATTTTTTTTCCCTTGGCAGTACCTCACTGAAAATTGAATTCCAGCCTAGCTGTTTGTCAGGATACACTCTCCTGCCATAAGGGCATTTAATTTTGATTTGCATTTCATACTGACAGCTCTGTGACAGAGAGTTCACTTCTTGTCCATCTAAAAATGTCTGCAAAAGTCACAACTCCATTGGTTACTATTTTCATGATGATTTTGTCTGGTTACAGGTAAGTTTTTCCAGCACTTCCAGAAGCAAGGTGTTTGTTAGTGCCTCTCCACTCTTAGACTGTGCTGAGTTCAGCAGCCTTGCTGCAAGGCATGATTTAGCTCGTAGGAAAATCAATGGCTGCACTCCCATATCTAGTTTTTGTTACACCAATATTGGACTTGCTTGACTGACAAGAAATTTCCACTGAGTGGACACAGAACTACTCTACCATTCCCTGGGATTGTGATGTCATGCATGTAGTGGAATTCCACAGCTCCAGGCACCTCCAGAAGGCAGGTTTTAAGCTTCTATGTCCAAAAGCTTCCCTGCAGTTCCCAGGAATGTTGATACAACTATTTTGTAACAAAGCGTGTGAAATCTGTCCAGGAGAAATTCAGAAGAAAAAAGGACACAGACTTCTTAGTATTTCACTTGTTCCCATCAAATGTGTTCAAGGTAGCTTAAAAAATACAGCCTCTTTGCCTTACTACTTCCCTGTAACTTCTTCTAAAGTGTTTTCCTAATTTGTTGACTCTCGCAGTCTACCTGCACTCAAACTGCTCACAGCCTGTGATCCCATAAAATAAGGTGATTGTAGGATTCTTTCCTCTTGACTCAGCTGTAAAACACCCGCTGCTATTAGGGATTGCACAGAGGAAGAACAAAGAACAGGCTCTAATCTGTGGTGGCGTCTTGTTTTAGAAGCTGAACAGCAACTTTCCAAATAGGCTCATTTCACTCCTTCTTTATATCACTTTCCTCTTGGGCTTTGTCTTCTGCTCTTCAAATGTTCTACACTTTGATCCGTTTTTCAGCAACTCTTCTAACTTCTGCTTCCAAAGGAAGCTCAACTCCTTGCTTCCTAGCCCTTTTGCACCAAGAGCAGCAAAAGATAGCTGTGTTTTCCCCCCTCATTCTTCCTCTCTTCTTGTTACCATCCAAGTTACAGTTGAAGGCCTGATGGACAGCATCAACGGGACACCACTGGTATCCACAGAGCAGTGAGGTTTTCTATTGAATCTGTCTCTGTCACTCTTTCTCTCTCTCTCTCTCTCTCCCCCTCTCTTTCCCTCTCTTTCCCTCTCATTTACTGTTCAATAAAAGCCCTACAATTCACTTGGTCGTACGGTGTCATTTGCACCTCTCATTTGGACAGAGGCCTTTCTGAGAATTTTAATAACCAGATCATAACAAGGAGCTAGAAAACCACCAGCGCAGGGGCTGCTGCATGACAATTGCAGTGGCTTCAGCTGCTGAAGGGGTGCTGGGTGTGGCCCTTTGTGACACAGGCGTTGTCAGGGCCCTGGGTGATGCGGAACACTGTGGTGCGCAGAGGCCTTTGTGAGGTGGCACGGCTCCGCCCTGCAGAGGGTATATAAGGGCCACAGAGGCCTGGGGTGCCCGCTTCCGTGAGAGCCGCTGTGTCACAGGCAAGCAGCTCCCGGATCCCTCCGCTCTAGAGGACGAGCGAGACAGACGAGGACAAAGTGAACCCCAGCTCCCAGGTCCCCAGCCCCTTGCCCATCCGGCTGGAAGGCCAGGCCCTCAGCGGGCAGTAGGGGGGGGCAGGCGGCGGCTCAGGCCTGCCCCTGGTGGAGACTGAGGAGGAGGGGGCCTTTGTCAACATGGACGGAGAGTGGGAATACCCATCGGATGAAGAGCTTCAGGTTCAGCTGGACTTAGCCCAGCAGAGCAGCTTTGATACTCTAATCCAGGCATTGCCTGAGAAGCAGGAATCTGGGCAGCAGGCAGAGGAAGAGCAGGAAATGGAGCAAGGCATGGCTGCAGAAGAAGAAGCAGCCGCTCTAGAAGGAGAGAGGGAATTGGTCCCAGTCTCTCCCCCTGCTTCCAGCCCCTTCCCCAGCAAGGCTCTGCTGGACTTAGCCCAGCAGGGGAGTTTTGGGACTACAAACCAGGCTTTGCCTGAACAGCAGGAACCTGGGCAGCAGCAAGAGGAAGAGAGGGAACTGGAGCAGAGCATGGCTGCAGAACAAGAAGCAGCCGCTCCAGGAGAGTGGGAATAGGTCCCGATCTCTCCCCCTGCTTCCAGCCCCTTACCCAGCCAGGCTCTGCTGGACTTAGCCCTGCAGGACAGCTTTGAGACTATAATCCAGGCTTTGCCTGAGCTTCTGGAATCTCAGCAGCAAGCAGATGAAGAGAGGGAAGTGGAGCAAAGCGTGGCTGCAGAAGAAGAAGCAGCCACTCCAGAAGGAGAGAGGGAATTGGTCCTGATCTCTCCCCCTAATTCTAGCCCCTTCCCCAGCCAGGCACTGCTAAACTTAGCCCAGAACGAGAGCTTTGAGAGTATAAGCCAGGCTTTGCCTGAGGATCTGCAATCTGAGACGCAGGCAGAGGAAGAGATGGTACTGGAGCAAAGCATGGCTGCAGAACAAGAAGCAGCCTCTCCAGAAAGAGAGAGGGAATTGGTCCCGATCTCTACTCCTGCTTCCAACCCCCAACCCAGCCATGCTCAGATGGATTTAGCCCTGCAGAACAGCTTGGAGACTATATGCCAGGCTTTGCCTTATGTTCTGGAATCAGAGCAGCAGGCAGAGGAAGAGCAGGATATGGAGCAAAGCATGGCTGCAGAACAAGAAGCAGCCGCTCAAGAAAGAGAAAGGGAATTGATCTCACTCTCTCCCCCTGCTTACAGCCCCTTCCCCAGCAAGGCTCCGCTAGACTTAGCCCGGAAGAACAGCTATGACACTTCATCCCAGGCTTTGCATGAGATGCAGGAACCTGGGCAGCAGCAAGAGGAAGACAGGGAACTGGAGCAAGGCATGGCTGCAGAAGAAGAAGCAGCCGCTCCAGAAGGAGAAAGGCAATCGGTCCTACTCTCTCCCCCTGCTTCCAGCCCCTTCCCCAGCAAGGCTCTGCTGGACTTAGCCCAGCAGGGGGGCTTTGGGACTACAAGCCAGGCTTTGCCTGAGCAGCAGGAATCTGGGCAGCAGGCAGAGGAAGAGAGGGTACTGGAGCAAGGCATGGCTGCAGAAGAAGACGCAGCCACTTCAGAAGGAGAGAGGGAATTGATCCCCATCTCTCCTCCTTCTTTCAGCCCCTTACCCAGCCAGGCTCCGCTGGACTTAGCCCAGCAGCAGAGCTCAGCCATCATAAGCCAGGCATTACCTGAGCAGCAGGAGTCTGGGCAGCAGGCAGAGGAAGAGAGGGAACTGGAGAAAGACATGGCAGCACAAGAAGAAGCAGCAGCTCCAGCTGAAGGGGAATTTGACTTGATGTCTCCCCCTGCTTCCAGGCCCCTACCTAGCCAGGCTCCGCTGGACGTAGCCCAGCAGCAGAGCTCTGAGATTATGAGCCAGGCTTTACCTGAGATGCAGCAATCTGGGCAGAAGCAAGACGAGGGGAGGGAACTGGAGCAGAGCATGGCTGCAGAACAAGAAGCAGCCGCTCCAGAAGGAGAAAAGCAATCGGTCCTAATCTCTCCCCCTGCTTCCAGCCCCTTCCCCAGCAAGGCTCTGCTGGACTTAGCCCAGCAGGGGAGCTTTGGGACTACAAGCCAGGCTATGCGTGAGAAGCAGGAATCTGGGCAGCAGGCAGAGGAAGAGCGGGAAGTGGAGCAAGGCATGGCTGCAGAAAAAGAAGCAGCCATGCCAGAAGAAGAGAGGGAATTGATCCTGATCTCTCCCCCTGCTTCCAGCCCCTTCCCCAGCAAGGCTCTGCTGGACTTAGCCCAGCAGGACATCTTTGAGAGTACAAACCAGGCTCTGCCTTATGTTTTGGAATCAGAGCAGCAGGCAGAGGAAGAGAGGGAACTGGAGCAAGGCATGGCTGCACAAGAAGAAGCAGCTGTGCCAGAAGGAGAGAGGGAATTTCTCCTGATCTCTCCCCCTGCTTCCAGCCCCTTACCAAGCAAGGCTCACCTGGAATTAGCCTGGCAGGACAGCGTTGAGACTATATGCCAGGCTTTGTCTTATGTTTTGAATTCAGAGAAGCAGGCAGAGGAAGACAGGGAACTGGAGCAAGGCATGGCTGCACAAGAAGAAGCAGCCGCTCCAGAAGGAGAAAGGGAATTGGTCCCAGTCTCTCCCCCTGCTTCCGGCCCCTTACCAAGCAAGTTTTTGCTGGACTTAGCCCAGCAGGGGAGCTTTGGGTCTACAAGCCAGGCTTTGCCTGAGCAGCAGGAACCTGGGCAGCAGCAAGAGGAAGAGAGGGAACTGGAGCAAGGCATGGCTGCAGAAGAAGAAGCAGCCACTTCAGAAGGAGAGAGGGAAGTGATCCCCATCTCTCCTCCTTCTTTCAGCCCCTTACCCAGCCAGGCTCCACTGGACTTAGCCCAGCAGCAGAGCTCAGCCATCATAAGCCAGGCTTTACCTGAGCAGCAGGAGTCTGGGCAGCAGGCAGAGGAAGAGAGGGAACTGGAGAAAGACATGGCAGCACAAGAAGAAGCAGCAGCTCCAGCTGAAGGGGAATTTGCCTTGATATCTATCCCTGCTTCCAGGCCCCTACCTAGCCAGGCTCACCTGCACGTAGCTCAGCAGCAGAGCTCTGAGATTATGAGCCAGGCTTTACCTGAGATGCAGCAATCTGGGCAGCAGCAAGAGGAAGAGAGGGAACTGGAGCAAAGCATGGCTGCAGAACAAGACGCAGCCACACCAGAAGGAGAAAGGGAATTGGTCCCGATCTCTCCCCCTGCTTCCAGCCCCTTCCCCAGCAAGGCTCAGCTGCACTTAGCCCAGCAGGAGAGCCTTGAGACTATAAGCCAGGCTTTGCCTGAGAAGCAGGAATCTGGGCAGCAGGCAGAGAGGGAACTGGAGCAAGACATGGCTTCAGAAGAAGAAGCAGCCGCGCCAGAAGGAGAGAGGGAATTGGTCCCATTCTCTCCCCCTGCTTCCAGCCCCTTACCAAGCAAGGCTCACCTGGACTTAGCCCAGCAGGAGAGCCTTGAGACTATAAGCCAGGCTTTGCCTGAGAAGCAGGAATCTGGGCAGCAGGCAGAGAGGGAACTGGAGCAAAGCATGGCTGCACAAGAAGAAGCAGCCGCTCCAGACAAAGCAGAATCACTCCCAAGCTCTGCCCCACCCAGCCCCTGCTTCTCTCCCAGCCCCTTGGCCAGCCCAGTGCAAAGCCTAGCCCTCCGTGAGCAGCTGGAGGAGGTAGAGAGGGTGTCTCTTCCAGCAGAGAAAGAGAGTGAGGAAGGGGTATTGGTTGAGGAGCTTGAGCTTTCCCACTTCAAAGAGGAGGAAGTCACAGAGCTGCTCCAAGGAGATGCCGGTAGCTACGAGGACGTGTCCCAAGGGGAAGGCTGCCTTAAGGAAGAGCTGTCCCAAGGAGAAGCCAGTAGCAATCCTGAGCTCTCCGACTGGGATGAATGCAACGAGCAAGAGCTGTCCCTAGGAGAAGCCAGGAGCTACAAAGAATTTTCTGATTGGGAAGAATGCTTGCAGCAAGGGCTTTGCCACACAGAAGTCCTTAGGTCCCCAACACTGTCTGACGAACCCAGTGAGAGAGAGCTGTCGCACCAAGAAGTTGGCAGTTACCAAGAAGCGTCGGACTGGGAAGAGTCCATCGGCCAAGAGCTTTCCAAAGAAGAAGGCTCCATCAGCCAGGAGGTGGCCAAAGGAAGAGGTAACCGACCGTCCGTGCAGTCCTGCTGGGAGGATGACACTTACCAAGAGGTCAAACGGGACAACTGGGAAAGCGTGACCGCCCACAGCACCGGGCACAAGTCCCTGCTACAAGACGAGGACGACTGGGACAAAGTGAGCGTCCTCGAGCTGATTGAAGAAGAACCCAGACAGCCAAGACTGGCAGGTGTTGCAGAAGGCGGTTCCCCAGCGCCCATCCCTCGGGAGGCTTGGGTTGAGTGCCAGGCACGTAAGTCTGCCCTGCACAGCTGTCTCAGCTGCCTGGCTCCCCAGCCACGAGCCCAGGCTCTCAGCCAGCAGCCGGCTCCCTGCAAGAAACGGCCCTCCCACCTCAGGCGGGCACTGCGGGCGCTGCGCAGCCTCTTCTGCTGCTCCCGCCTGGCAAGACAGCAAGAGGATTAGTGAGAAAAAAAAAACCAAAACAAAAAACCCCTACAAAGAAGACACAAAAACAAACCCCAAAGAAACAACAAAAAGGAGAAGGATAGGAATAATATTTAGAAGATGAAGAAATAGCAGTAGTAAATAAGAATAAGAATACAAATTGGAAGAAGAAGAGGATTAAAAAGAAATAGTAGTAGTAGTAGTTAGAACTAAGAAGCAGAATAAGAATTAGAAGAATAAGAAGAATTACAAGTATTAGAAGAATTAGAAGAATTAGAAGAATTAGAAGAATTAGAATAAGAAGAATTAGAAGAATTAGAAGAATTAGAATAAGAAAAATTAGAAGAAATAGAGGAATTAGAAGAATTAGAATTAGAAGAAATAGAAGAATTAGAAGAATTAGAAGTATTAGAAGAATTAGAACAATTAGAAGAATTAGATGAATAAGACGACAACAACAAAGAAGATGAAATAGTAGTGGTAGGAAAGAAATAAAATTATTTTTATAATAATAAGATTGATAGTAATGTCAACTTAAAATACACATCCACACACCGTCTAGAATCACAGAATGGTTTGGCTTGGGAAGGCCTTGTGGGCCTGCACCTCCTCTGTTCCTGCAGTGTCCCACATGGAGCCCCTCAGGCGGAGCCCCAATGGCTCCTACGGCAGCACAGAAACCAGCCCTGTAGGTGGACACAGGCAGCCACAAACACACTCCTGTGCCTCCGTGGAGACAGAGCAGTAGGGAGGGGCCATCCAGCTTGCAATTCCAAGGAGTTTATTATGGTCCAAGGGAGGGCTGAAGACAAAGCTCCTCCAAGGGCGGCAGGGGCTGAATGCTGGGGCAGCACAGGACGTGGCTTGGTTTTCTAGGGGGCGGGCAGGAGCCCTGTAGGGGCCCAGACAATGCTGATTGACATTAACACCAGTCCTTGGGGAGAGGGCAGGGGAAAGGGGCCAAGAGCCAATGGGGAACGGACTACAGCACACTAGCTCCCATTCCTTCTTGGTAAATAAAACCCACGTCAACTAAAAGCTGTATGTTGGCCTCATATGGTCTCAGCCACACCTTAATTTGGGCAGAGGCACCTCTCCCTCATCGGATCATAACACCTTCTCTGCCCAGCCTGTCTTCATAGCAGAGGTGCTGCAGCTCTCTGAGGGTCTCCATCACTCTCCTCTGAACTCATTCAAACAGGTCCACATCCTTCCTACGCTGGGGCCCCCAGACATGGCTGTAGTGTTCCAGGCGGGCTCTCACAGAAATGGAGTGCAGCGGCAGAATCACCTCCCTTGGCGTGCTGCTCTTCACTCACTTCCATGCAGCCTAGGGCACGGGTGGCTTCCTGGGCTGGGAGCACAGATTGCCAGCTCACCAAAGCCCAATTTGTTTTCATTGCACTTTAAAATTTGCGTCTGGAGGAAGTTACAGCACTTGGTGTCTTTTGCAGCTAAAAACTTTCTTTGCAGGTCATATTGCATTGAACACAACTATGGTTAACTGCATTAGAAAATGTGGAGGCCATCTTTCACCAGCCTAAGGTCATTTTTGCAAGGCTTGAGCCTGCTAACCTCAATATACTCGCTGAATTCCTAACTGAAAGGACATTTCTAATTTTTTTTCCCTTGGCAGTACCTCACTGAAAATTGAATTCCAGCCTAGCTGTTTGTCAGGATACACTCTCCTGCCATAAGGGCATTTAATTTTGATTTGCATTCCATACTGACAGCTCTGTGACAGAGAGTTCACTTCTTGTCCATCTAAAAATGTCTGCAAAAGTCACAACTCCATTGGTTACTATTTTCATGATGATTTTGTCTGGTTACAGGTAAGTTTTTCCAGCACTTCCAGAAGCAAGGTGTTTGTTAGTGCCTCTCCACTCTTAGACTGTGCTGAGTTCAGCAGCCTTGCTGCAAGGCATGATTTAGCTCGTAGGAAAATCAATGGCTGCACTCCCATATCTAGTTTTTGTTACACCAATATTGGACTTGCTTGACTGACAAGAAATTTCCACTGAGTGGACACAGAACTACTCTACCATTCCCTGGGATTGTGATGTCATGCATGTAGTGGAATTCCACAGCTCCAGGCACCTCCAGAAGGCAGGTTTTAAGCTTCTATGTCCAAAAGCTTCCCTGCAGTTCCCAGGAATGTTGATACAACTATTTTGTAACAAAGCGTGTGAAATCTGTCCAGGAGAAATTCAGAAGAAAAAAGGACACAGACTTCTTAGTATTTCACTTGTTCCCATCAAATGTGTTCAAGGTAGCTTAAAAAATACAGCCTCTTTGCCTTACTACTTCCCTGTAACTTCTTCTAAAGTGTTTTCCTAATTTGTTGACTCTCGCAGTCTACCTGCACTCAAACTGCTCACAGCCTGTGATCCCATAAAATAAGGTGATTGTAGGATTCTTTCCTCTTGACTCAGCTGTAAAACACCCGCTGCTATTAGGGATTGCACAGAGGAAGAACAAAGAACAGGCTCTAATCTGTGGTGGCGTCTTGTTTTAGAAGCTGAACAGCAACTTTCCAAATAGGCTCATTTCACTCCTTCTTTATATCACTTTCCTCTTGGGCTTTGTCTTCTGCTCTTCAAATGTGCTACACTTTGATCCGTTTTTCAGCAACTCTTCTAACTTCTGCTTCCAAAGGAAGCTCAACTCCTTGCTTCCTAGCCCTTTTGCACCAAGAGCAGCAAAAGATTGCTGTGTTTTCCCCCCTCATTCTTCCTCTCTTCTTGTTACCATCCAAGTTACAGTTGAAGGCCTGATGGACAGCATCAACGGGACACCACTGGTATCCACAGAGCAGTGAGGTTTTCTACTGAATCTGTCTCTGTCACTCTTTCTCTCTCTCTCTCTCTCCCCCCCTCTCTTTCCCTCTCTTTCCCTCTCATTTACTGTTCAATAAAAGCCCTACAATTCACTTGGTGGTACGGTGTCATTTGCACCTCTCATTTGGACAGAGGCCTTTCTGAGAATTTTAATAACCAGATCATAACAAGGAGCTAGAAAACCACCAGTGCAGGGGCTGCTGCATGACAATTGCAGTGGCTTCAGCTGCTGAAGGGGTGCTGGGTGTGGCCCTTTGTGACACAGGCGTTGTCAGGGCCCTGGGTGATGCGGAACACTGTGGTGCGCAGAGGCCTTTGTGAGGTGGCACGGCTCCGCCCTGCAGAGGGTATATAAGGGGCACAGAGGCCTGGGGTGCCCGCTTCCGTGAGAGCCGCTGTGTCACAGGCAAGCAGCTCCCGGATCCCTCCGCTCTAGAGGACGTGCGAGACAGACGAGGACAAAGTGAACCCCAGCTCCCAGGTCCCCAGCCCCTTGCCCATCCTGCTGGAAGGCCAGGCCCTCAGCGGGCAGTAGGGGGGGGCAGGCGGCGGCTCAGGCCTGCCCCTGTTGGAGACTGAGGAGGAGGGGGCCTTTGTCAACATGGACGGAGAGTGGGAATACCCATCGGATGAAGAGCTTCAGGTTCAGCTGGACTTAGCCCAGCAGAGCAGCTTTGATACTATAATCCAGGCATTGCCTGAGAAGCAGGAATCTGGGCAGCAGGCAGAGGAAGAGCAGGAAATGGAGCAAGGCATGGCTGCAGAAGAAGAAGCAGCCGCTCCAGAAGGAGAGAGGGAATTGGTCCCAGTCTCTCCCCCTGCTTCCAGCCCCTTCCCCAGCAAGGCTCTGCTGGACTTAGCCCAGCAGGGGAGTTTTGGGACTACAAACCAGGCTTTGCCTGAACAGCAGGAACCTGGGCAGCAGCAAGAGGAAGAGAGGGAACTGGAGCAGAGCATGGCTGCAGAACAAGAAGCAGCCGCTCCAGGAGAGTGGGAATTGGTCCCGATCTCTCCCCCTGCTTCCAGCCCCTTACCCAGCCAGGCTCTGCTGGACTTAGCCCTGCAGGACAGCTTTGAGACTATAATCCAGGCTTTGCCTGAGCTTCTGGAATCTCAGCAGCAAGCAGAAGAAGAGAGGGAAGTGGAGCAAAGCGTGGCTGCAGAAGAAGAAGCAGCCACTCCAGAAGGAGAGAGGGAATTGGTCCTGATCTCTCCCCCTATTTCTAGCCCCTTCCCCAGCCAGGCACCGCTAAACTTAGCCCAGAACGAGAGCTTTGAGAGTATAAGCCAGGCTTTGCCTGAGGATCTGCAATCTGAGAAGCAGGCAGAGGAAGAGATGGTACTGGAGCAAAGCATGGCTGCAGAACAAGAAGCAGCCTCTCCAGAAAGAGAGAGGGAATTGGTCCCGATCTCTACTCCTGCTTCCAACCCCCAACCCAGCCATGCTCAGATGGATTTAGCCCTGCAGAACAGCTTGGAGACTATAAGCCAGGCTTTGCCTTATGTTCTGGAATCAGAGCAGCAGGCAGAGGAAGAGCAGGATATGGAGCAAAGCATGGCTGCAGAACAAGAAGCAGCCGCTCAAGAAAGAGAAAGGGAATTGATCTCACTCTCTCCCCCTGCTTACAGCCCCTTACCCAGCAAGGCTCCGCTGGACTTAGCCCGGAAGAACAGCTATGACACTTCATCCCAGGCTTTGCATGAGATGCAGGAACCTGGGCAGCAGCAAGAGGAAGACAGGGAACTGGAGCAAGGCATGGCTGCAGAAGAAGAAGCAGCCGCTCCAGAAGGAGAAAGGCAATCGGTCCTACTCTCTCCCCCTGCTTCCAGCCCCTTCCCCAGCAAGGCTCTGCTGGACTTAGCCCAGCAGGGGAGCTTTGGGACTACAAGCCAGGCTTTGCCTGAGCAGCAGGAATCTGGGCAGCAGGCAGAGGAAGAGAGGGTACTGGAGCAAGGCATGGCTGCAGAAGAAGAAGCAGCCACTTCAGAAGGAGAGAGGGAATTGATCCCCATCTCTCCTCCTTCTTTCAGCCCCTTACCCAGCCAGGCTCCGCTGGACTTAGCCCAGCAGCAGAGCTCAGCCATCATAAGCCAGGCATTACCTGAGCAGCAGGAGTCTGGGCAGCAGGCAGAGGAAGAGAGGGAACTGGAGAAAGACATGGCAGCACAAGAAGAAGCAGCAGCTCCAGCTGAAGGGGAATTTGACTTGATGTCTCCCCCTGCTTCCAGGCCCCTACCTAGCCAGGCTCCGCTGGACGTAGCCCAGCAGCAGAGCTCTGAGATTATGAGCCAGGCTTTACCTGAGATGCAGCAATCTGGGCAGAAGCAAGAGGAGGGGAGGGAACTGGAGCAGAGCATGGCTGCAGAACAAGAAGCAGCCGCTCCAGAAGGAGAAAGGCAATCGGTCCTAATCTCTCCCCCTGCTTCCAGCCCCTTCCCCAGCAAGGCTCTGCTGGACTTAGCCCAGCAGGGGAGCTTTGGGACTACAAGCCAGGCTTTGCCTGAGCAGCAGGAATCTGGGCAGCAGGCAGAGGAAGAGAGGGTACTGGAGCAGAGCATGGCTGCAGAAAAAGAAGCAGCCATGCCAGAAGAAGAGAGGGAATTGATCCTGATCTCTCCCCCTGCTTCCAGCCCCTTCCCCAGCAAGGCTCTGCTGGACTTAGCCCAGCAGGACATCTTTGAGATTACAAACCAGGCTCTGCCTTATGTTTTGGAATCAGAGCAGCAGGCAGAGGAAGAGAGGGAACTGGAGCAAGGCATGGCTGCACAAGAAGAAGCAGCTGTGCCAGAAGGAGAGAGGGAATTTCTCCTGATCTCTCCCCCTGCTTCCAGCCCCTTACCAAGCAAGGCTCACCTGGAATTAGCCTGGCAGGACAGCGTTGAGACTATATGCCAGGCTTTGTCTTATGTTTTGAATTCAGAGAAGCAGGCAGAGGAAGACAGGGAACTGGAGCAAGGCATGGCTGCAGAAGAAGAAGCAGCCGCTCAAGAAGGAGAAAGGGAAGTGGTCCCAGTCTCTCCCCCTGCTTCCGGCCCCTTACCAAGCAAGTTTTTGCTGGACTTAGCCCAGCAGGGGAGCTTTGGGACTACAAGCCAGGCTTTGCCTGAGCAGCAGGAACCTGGGCAGCAGCAAGAGGAAGAGAGGGAACTGGAGCAAGGCATGGCTGCAGAAGAAGAAGCAGCCACTTCAGAAGGAGAGAGGGAATTGATCCCCATCTCTCCTCCTTCTTTCAGCCCCTTACCCAGCCAGGCTCCACTGGACTTAGCCCAGCAGCAGAGCTCAGCCATCATAAGCCAGGCTTTACCTGAGCAGCAGGAGTCTGGGCAGCAGGCAGAGGAAGAGAGGGAACTGGAGAAAGACATGGCAGCACAAGAAGAAGCAGCAGCTCCAGCTGAAGGGGAATTTGCCTTGATATCTATCCCTGCTTCCAGGCCCCTACCTAGCCAGGCTCACCTGCACGTAGCTCAGCAGCAGAGCTCTGAGATTATGAGCCAGGCTTTACCTGAGATGCAGCAATCTGGGCAGCAGCAAGAGGAAGAGAGGGAACTGGAGCAAAGCATGGCTGCAGAACAAGACGCAGCCACACCAGAAGGAGAAAGGGAATTGGTCCCGATCTCTCCCCCTGCTTCCAGCCCCTTCCCCAGCAAGGCTCAGCTGCACTTAGCCCAGCAGGAGAGCCTTGAGACTATAAGCCAGGCTTTGCCTGAGAAGCAGGAATCTGGGCAGCAGGCAGAGAGGGAACTGGAGCAAGACATGGCTTCAGAAGAAGAAGCAGCCGCGCCAGAAGGAGAGAGGGAATTGGTCCCATTCTCTCCCCCTGCTTCCAGCCCCTTACCAAGCAAGGCTCACCTGGACTTAGCCCAGCAGGAGAGCCTTGAGACTATAAGCCAGGCTTTGCCTGAGAAGCAGGAATCTGGGCAGCAGGCAGAGAGGGAACTGGAGCAAAGCATGGCTGCACAAGAAGAAGCAGCCGCTCCAGACAAAGCAGAATCACTCCCAAGCTCTGCCCCACCCAGCCCCTGCTTCTCTCCCAGCCCCTTGGCCAGCCCAGTGCAAAGCCTAGCCCTCCGTGAGCAGCTGGAGGAGGTAGAGAGGGGGTCTCTTCCAGCAGAGAAAGAGAGTGAGGAAGGGGTATTGGTTGAGGAGCTTGAGCTTTCCCACTTCAAAGAGGAGGAAGTCACAGAGCTGCTCCAAGGAGATGCCGGTAGCTACGAGGACGTGTCCCAAGGGGAAGGCTGCCTTAAGGAAGAGCTGTCCCAAGGAGAAGCCAGTAGCAATCCTGAGCTCTCCGACTGGGATGAATGCAACGAGCAAGAGCTGTCCCTAGGAGAAGCCAGGAGCTACAAAGAATTTTCTGATTGGGAAGAATGCTTGCAGCAAGGGCTTTGCCACACAGAAGTCCTTAGGTCCCCAACACTGTCTGACGAACCCAGTGAGAGAGAGCTGTCGCACCAAGAAGTTGGCAGTTACCAAGAAGCGTCGGACTGGGAAGAGTCCATCGGCCAAGAGCTTTCCAAAGAAGAAGGCTCCATCAGCCAGGAGGTGGCCAAAGGAAGAGGTAACCGACCGTCCGTGCAGTCCTGCTGGGAGGATGACACTTACCAAGAGGTCAAACGGGACAACTGGGAAAGCGTGACCGCCCACAGCACCGGGCACAAGTCCCTGCTACAAGACGAGGACGACTGGGACAAAGTGAGCGTCCTCGAGCTGATTGAAGAAGAACCCAGACAGCCAAGACTGGCAGGTGTTGCAGAAGGCGGTTCCCCAGCGCCCATCCCTCGGGAGGCTTGGGTTGAGTGCCAGGCACGTAAGTCTGCCCTGCACAGCTGTCTCAGCTGCCTGGCTCCCCAGCCACGAGCCCAGGCTCTCAGCCAGCAGCCGGCTCCCTGCAAGAAACGGCCCTCCCACCTCAGGCGGGCACTGCGGGCGCTGCGCAGCCTCTTCTGCTGCTC
>JAVTVJ010002725.1:0-47738 GCA_034509425.1 Eopsaltria australis
AAATCCCCCAAATTCACCCCAAAATCCTGCTCAGATCCTTCTAAACCCCTCAGGGACCCCCAAAACCCCTCAAATTCACCCCAAAATACACTTCAGATCTCCCAAAACCGCTCAGGGACACCCAAAATCCCCCAAATTCACCCCAAAATCCACTTCAGGTGCCCCTAAACCCCTCAGGGATCCCCAAAATCCACCAAATTCACCCCACAATCCCCCATATTCTACCTGGGACCCCATCATCCCCTACATTTCCCCCCAAAGCCCTCAGATCGCCTCAAAACCCACTGCGTTAGCGCCACCTAGTGGCCGGGAGGTCTCAGTGCCTGCCGGGCTAGAGCCAGGCCGAGCAGGAGCTGCGCATGCGCCGCCTGCTGGGGAGGAGTCGCTCGTCAGGCCACGCCCCTGGGGGCGGGGCCGCGGCCGCTATGCAAATGAGGCGGCCTTAGATGGGAAAAATGACCAAATATGGAAAAGATGGCTGAAAATGGAGGAAAATGCGGTTATTAGGGGGGAAAAGGGGGATCTGGGGGCAGTTTGGGGCGATTTGGGGAAAATTGGGGCAGTTCTGGGTCATTTTGGGGACTTTTTGGGGAAGTTTTGGGTCATTTTGGGTCTTTTGGAGGGCTTGGGGAAATTCTTGATGCAAATGATGGAAATGCGATTAATTAACGCTGATGGACTCTGCTTTTCTGCAAATGAAGTTTATTGCAAGGGAATGAATAAGATCTAATTGAATCACGCCGGTATTTATGCAAATAAATGATGAATATTCACCGACTATACGCAAATGAGGTTGGAGTGTGGATGTTGGTGTTAGGCCACGCCCCTTTTGATTCAAACAAGGCCCCGTGATCACTGGCTGTGGCCACGCCCTTTATGCTAATCAGGGACAAACATGGTCAGCCCAAATCCCCCAAATTCACCCCAAAATCCTGCTCAGATCCTTCTAAACCCCTCAGGGACCCCCAAAATCCCCCAAATTCACCCCAAAATCCACTTCAGATCCCCCTAAACCGCTCAGGGACACCCAAAATCCCCCAAATTCACCCCAAAATCCACTTCAGGTGCCCCTAACCCCTCAGGGATCCCCAAAATCCACCAAATTCACCCCACAATCCCCCATTTTCTACCTGGGACCCCCATCATCCCCTACATTTCCCCCCAAAGCCCTCAGATCGCCTCAAAACCCACTGCGGTAGCGCCACCTAGTGGCCGGGAGGTCTCAGTGCCTGCCGGGCTCGAGCCAGGCCGAGCAGGAGCTGCGCATGCGCCGCCTGCTGGGGGAGGAGTCGCCCGTCAGGCCACGGCCCTGGGGGCGGGGCCGCGGCCGCTTTGCAAATGAGGCGGCCTTAGATGGGAAAAATGAGCAACTATGGAAAAGATGGCTGAAAATGGAGGAAAATGCGGTTTTTAGGGGGAAAAGGGGGATCTGGGGGCAGTTTGGGGGGATTTGGGGAAAATTGGGGCAGTTCTGGGTCATTTTGGGGACTTTTTGGGGAAGTTTTAGGTCATTTTGGGTCTTTTGGAGGGCTTGGGGAAACACTTGATGCAAATGATGGAAATGCGATTAATTAACGCTGATGGACTCTGCTTTTCATGCAAATGAAGTTTATTGCAAGGGAATTAATAAGATCTAATTAAATCACGCCTGTATTTATGCAAATAAATGATGAATATTCACCGACTATACGCAAATGAGGTTGGAGTGTGGATGTTGGTGTTAGGCCACGCCCCTTTTGATTCAAAGAAGGCCCCGTGATCACTGGGTGTGGCCACGCCCTTTATGCTAATCAGGGACAAATATGGCCAGCCCAAAACCCCCCAAATTCACCCCGAAATCCTCCTCAGATCCTTCTAAACCCCTCAGGGACCCCAAAAATCCCCCAAAATTCACCCCAAAATCCCGCTCAGATCCTTCTAAACCCCTCAGGGACCCCCAAAATCCCCCAAATTCACCCTAAAATCTTCTCCAGGTCCCCCAAAACCCCTCAGGGATCCCCAAGATCCTCCAAATTGAGCACAAAACCCTGCTCAGAACCGCCTAGACCACTCAGGGAAGCCCAAAATCCCCCAAATTCACCCCAAAATCCACTCCAGGTCCCCCTAGACCCCTCAGGGACCCCCAAAATCCCACAAATTCACCCCAAAATCCACTTCAGAACCTGGTAAACCCCTCAGGGATCCCCAAAGTCCCCCAAATTCATTCGGAAATCCATTTCTGATCCCCCGATACTCCTCAGAGAGCCCCAAAATCCCCCAAATTCACCCCAAAATCCACTTCAGGTTCCCTAAACCTTTCAGGGATCTCCAAAATCCCCCAAATTCACCCCAAAATCCACTTCAGATCCCCCTAAACCCCTCAGGGATCCCCAAAATCCCCCAAATTCACCCCAGAATTCACTTCAGGTGCCCCTAAACCCCTCAGGGATCCTCAAAATCCATCAAATTCACCCCAAAATCCTGCTCAGATCCCTCGAAACCCATCAGGGACACCCAAAACCTCCAAATTAATCCAAATCCACCCCCAGGTGCTCCCTAAACCCCTATAGGGACCCCCAAAATCCCCCACCCACCTCCTAAAATCCACTTCAGATCTCCCTAAACCCCTCAGAGACACCCAAAATCCCCCAAATTCACCCCAAAATCCTGCTCAGATCCCTTGAAACCCCTCAGGGACACCCCAAAATCCCTCCAAATTCACCCCAAAATCCACTTTAGATCTCCCTAAAGCCCTCAGGGACACCCAAAATCCCCCAAATTCACGCCCAAAATCCACGCCCAAAATCCACTTCAGGTGCCCCTAAAGCCCTCAGGGATCCCCAAAATCCACCAAATTCACCCCACAATCCCCCATATTCTACCTGGGACCCCCATCATCCCCTACGTTTCCCCCCAAAGCCCTCAGATCGCCTCAAAACCCACTGCGTTAGCGCCACCTAGTGGCCGGGAGGTCTCAGTGCCTGCCGGGCTAGAGCCAGGCCGAGCAGGAGCTGCGCATGCGCCGCCTGCTGGGGGAGGAGTCGCCCGTCAGGCCACGCCCCTGGGGGCGGGGCTGCGGCCGCTATGCAAATGAGGCGACCTTAGATGGGAAAAATGAGCAACTATGGAAAAGATGGCTGAAAATGGAGGAAAATGCGGTTTTTAGGGGGGAAACGGGGGATCTGGGGGCAGTTTGGGAGGATTTGGGGAAAATTGGGGCAGTTCTGGGTCATTTTGTGGACTTTTTGGGGAAGTTTTGGGTCATTTTGGGTCTTTTTGAGGGCTTGGGGAAACACTTGATGCAAATGATGGAAATGCGATTAATTAACGCTGATGGACTCTGCTTTTCATGCAAATGAAGTTTATTGCAAGGGAATGAATAAGATTTAATTGAATCACGCCTGTATTTATGCAAATAAATGATGAATATTCACCAACTAGACGCAAATGAGGTTGGAGTGTGGATGTTGGTGTTAGGCCAATGCCCTTTGGATCTAAAGAAGGCCCCTGATCACTGGCCGTGGCCACGCTCAGTGCTAAATGAGGGACAAATATGGTCAGCCCAAAATCCCCATTAAATTCTCCCACGTACCTAGATCCGTCTAAACCCCTCAAGGACACCCAAAATCCCCATTAAATTCACCCCAAAATCCACTTCAGATCCCCCTAAACCGCTCAGGGACCCCCAAAATCCCCCAAATTCACCCCAAAATCCACTTCAGGTGCCCCAAAACCCCTCAGGGATCCCCAAAATCCACCAAATTCACCCCACAATCCCCCATATTCTACCTTGGACCCCCATCGTCCCCTACATTTCCCCCCAAAGCCCTCAGATCGCTTCAAAACCCACTGCGTTAGCGGCACCTAGTGGCCGGGAGGTCTCAGTGCCTGCCGGGCTAGAGCCAGGCCGAGCAGGAGCTGCGCATGCGCCGCCTGCTGGGGGAGGAGTCGCCCGTCAGGCCACGGCCCTGGGGGCGGGGCCGCGGTCGCTATGCAAATGAGGCGGCCTTAGATGGGAAAAATGACCAACTATGGAAAAGATGGCTGAAAATGGAGGAAAATGCGGTGTTTATAGGGGAAACGGGGGATCTGGGGGCAGTTTGTGGGGATTTGGGGAAAATTGGGGCAGTTCTGGGTCATTTGGGGGACTTTTTGGGGAAGTTTTGGGTCATTTTGGGTCTTTTGGAGGGCTTGGGGAAACACTTGATGCAAATGATGGAAATGCGATTAATTAACGCTGATGGACTCTGCTTTTCATGCAAATGAAGTTTATTGCAAGGGAATGAATAAGATTTAATTGGATCACGCCTGTATTTATGCAAAAAAATGATGAATATTCACCGACTATACGCAAATGAGGTCGGAGTGTAGATGTTGGTGTTAAGCCACGCCCCTTTTGATTCAACGAAGGCCCCGTGATCACTTGGTGTGGCCACGCCCTTTATGCTAATGAGGGACAAATATGGTCAGCCCCAAATCCCCCAAATTCACCCCAAAATCCTGCTCAGATCCTTCTAAACCCATCAGGGACCCCCAAAATTCCCCCAAATTCACCCCAAAATCCACTTCAGATCCTTCTAAACCCATCAGGGACACCCAAAATCCCCCAAATTCACCCCAAAATACACTTCAGATCTCCCTAAACCTCTCAGGGACACCCAAAACCCCCAAATTCACCCCAAAATCCACTTCAGGTGCCCCTAAACCCCTCAGGGATCCCCAAAATCCACCAAATTCACCCCACAATCCCCCATATTCTACCTGGGACCCCCATCATCCCCTACATTTCCCCCAAAGCCCTCAGATCGCCTCAAAACCCACTGCGTTAGCGCCACCTAGTGGCCGGGAGGTCTCAGTGCCTGCCGGGCTAGAGCCAGGCCGAGCAGGAGCTGCGCATGCGCCGCCTGCTGGGGGAGGAGTCGCCCGTCAGGCCACGCCCCTGGGGGCGGGGCCGCGGCCGCTATGCAAATGAGGCGGCCTTAGATGGGAAAAATGAGCAAATATGGAAAAGATGGCTGAAAATGGAGGAAAATGCGGTTTTTAGGGGGGAAAGGGGGATCTGGGGGCAGTTTGGGGGGGATTTGGGGAAAATTGGGGCAGTTCTGGGTCATTTTGGGGACTTTTTGGGGAAGTTTTGGGTCATTTTGGGTCTTTTGGAGGGCTTGGGGAAACACTTGATGCAAATGATGGAAATGCGATTAATTAACGCTGATGGACTCTGCTTTTCATGCAAATGAAGTTTATTGCAAGGGAATGAATAAGATCTAATTGAATCACGCCTGTATTTATGCAAAAAATGATGAATATTCACCGACTATACGCAAATGAGGTTGGAGTGTGGATGTTGGTGTTAGGCCACGCCCCTTTTGATTCAAACAAGGCCCCGTGATCACTGGGTGTGGCCACGCCCTTTATGCTAATCAGGGACAAATATGGTCAGCCCAAAACCCCCCAATTCACCCCAAAATACTTCTCAGATCCTTCTAAACCCTCAGTGACACATAAAATCCCCCAAATTCACCCCAAAATCCTGCTCAGATCCTTCTAAATTCCTCAGGGACACCCAAAATCCCCCAAATTCACCCCAAAATCCTGCTCAGATCCTTCTATACCCATCAGGGACCCCCAAAATCCCCCAAATTCACCCCAAAATCCTGCTCAGATCCTTCTAAACACCTCAGAGACCCCCAAAATCCCCCAAATTCACCCCAAAATACACTTCAGGTGCCCCTAAACCCCTCAGGGACGCCCAAAATCCCCCAAATTCACCCCAAAATCCACTTCAGGTGCCCCTAAACCCCTCAGGGATCCCCAAAATCCACCAAATTCACCCCACAATCCCCCATATTCTACCTGGGACCCCCCATCATCCCCTACATTTCCCCCCAAAGCCCTCAGATCGCCTCAAAACCCACTGCGTTAGCGCCACCTAGTGGCCGGGAGGTCTCAGTGCCTGCCGGGCTAGAGCCAGGCCGAGCAGGAGCTGCGCATGCGCCGCCTGCTGGGGGAGGAGTCGCCCGTCAGGCCACGCCCCTGGGGGCGGGGCCGCGGCCGCTATGCAAATGAGGCGGCCTTAGATTGGAAAAATGACCAAATATGGAAAAGATGGCTGAAAATGGAGGAAAATGCGGTTTTTAGGGGGGAAAAGGGGGATCTGGGGGCAGTTTGGGGGGATTTGGGGAAAATTGGGGCAGTTCTGGGTCATTTGGGGGACTTTTTGGGGAAGTTTTAGGTCATTTTGGGTCTTTTGGAAGGCTTGGGGAAACACTTGATGCAAATGATGGAAATGCGATTAATTAACGCTGATGGACTCTGCTTTTCATGCAAATGAAGTTTATTGCAAGGGAATGAATAAGATCTAATTGAATCACGCCTGTATTTATGCAAATAAATTATGAATATTCACCGACTCTACGCAAATGAGGTTGGAGTGGGGATGTTGGTGTTAGGCCACGCCCCTTTTGATTCAAACAAGGCCCCGTGATCACTGGGTGTGGCCACGCCCTTTATGCTAATGAGGGACAAATATGGTCAGCCCAAAACCCCCATTAAATTCACACCAAAATCCTGCTCAGATCCTTCTAAACCCATCAGGGACACCCAAAATCCCCCAAATTCACCCCAAAATCCACTTCAGATCTCCCTAAACCCCTCAGGGACACCCAAAATCCCCCAAATTCACCCCAAAATCCACTTCAGGTGCCCCTAAACCCCTCAGGGATCCCCAAAATCCACCAAATTCACCCCACAATCCCCCATATTCTACCTGGGACCCCCATCATCCCCTACATTTCCCCCCAAAGCCCTCAGATCGCCTCAAAACCCACTGCGTTAGCGCCACCTAGTGGCCGGGAGGTCTCAGTGCCTGCCGGGCTAGAGCCAGGCCGAGCAGGAGCTGCGCATGCGCCGCCTGCTGGGGGAGGAGTCGCCCGTCAGGCCACGCCCCTGGGGGCGGGGCCGCGGCCGCTATGCAAATGAGGCGGCCTTAGATGGGAAAAATGAGCAAATATGGAAAAGATGGCTGAAAATGGAGGAAAATGCGGTTTTTAGGGGGGAAAAGGGGGATCTGGGGGCAGTTTGGGGAGATTTGGGGAAAATTGGGGCAGTTCTGGGTCATTTTGGGGACTTTTTGGGGAAGTTTTGGGTCATTTTGGGTCTTTTGGAGGGCTTGGGGAAACACTTGATGCAAATGATGGAAATGCGATTAATTAACGCTGATGGACTCTGCTTTTCATGCAAATGAAGTTTATTGCAAGGGAATGAATAAGATTTAATTGAATCACGCCTGTATTTATGCAAAAAATGATGAATATTCACCGACTATACGCAAATGAGGTTGGAGTGTGGATGTTGGTGTTAGGCCACGCCCCTTTTGATTCAAACAAGGCCCCGTGATCACTGGGTGTGGCCACGCCCTTTATGCTAATGAGGGACAAATATGGTCAGCCCAAAATCCCCCAAATTCACCCCAAAATCCTGCTCAGATCCTTCTAAACCCCTCAGGGACCCCCAAAATCCCCCAAATTCACCCCAAAATCCTGCTCAGATCCTTCTAAATTCCTCAGGGACACCCAAAATCCCCCAAATTCACCCCAAAATCCTGCTCAGATCCTTCTAAACCCATCAGGGACACCCAAAATCCCCCTAAATTCACCCCAAAATACACTTCAGATCTCCCTATACCCCTCAGGGACCCCCAAAATCCCCCAAATTCACCCCAAAATCCACTTCAGGTGCCCCTAAACCCCTCAGGGATCCCCAAAATCCACCAAATTCACCCCACAATCCCCCATATTCTACCTGGGACCCTCATCATCCCCTACATTTCCCCCCAAAGCCCTCAGATCGCCTCAAAACCCACTGCGTTAGCGCCACCTAGTGGCCGGGAGGTCTCAGTGCCTGCCGGGCTAGAGCCAGGCCGAGCAGGAGCTGCGCATGCGCCGCCTGCTGGGGGAGGAGTCGCCCGTCAGGCCACGCCCTGGGGGCGGGGCCGCGGCCGCTATGCAAATGAGGCGGCCTTAGATGGGAAAAATGACAAATATGGAAAAGATGGCTGAAAATGGAGGAAAATGCGGTTTTTAGGGGGGAAAAGGGGGATCTGGGGGCAGTTTGGGGGGATTTGGGGAAAATTGGGGCAGTTCTGGGTCATTTTGGGGACTTTTTGGGGAAGTTTTGGGTCATTTTGGGTCTTTTGGAGGGCTTGGGGAAACACTTGATGCAAATGATGGAAATGCGATTAATTAACGCTGATGGACTCTGCTTTTCATGCAAATGAAGTTTATTGCAAGGGAATGAATAAGATTTAATTGAATCACGCCTGTATTTATGCAAAAAAATGATGAATATTCACCGACTATACGCAAATGAGGTTGTAGTGTGGATGTTGGTGTTAGGCCACGCCCTTTTACGTTCAAAGGCCCATTGATCACTGGGTGTAGCCCGCGCCATTTATACTAATGAGGGATAAATGTAAGATTAAAACTGATCCCACCCCAAATTCCGCACAAAATCCTGCTCAGATCCCTTTACAACCCCTCAGGGACCCCAAAATCCCCCAAATTCCTTTAAAAATACACTTCAGATCTCCAAAACCGCTCGAGGACCCAAAATCCCCCAAATTCACCCCAAAATCCACTTCAGGTGCCCCTAAACCCCTCAGGGATCCCCAAAATCCACCAAATTCACCCCACAATTCCCCATATTCTACCTGGGACCCCCATCATCCCCTACATTTCCCCCCAAAGCCCTCAGATCGCCTCAAAACCCACTGCGTTAGCGCCCCCTAGTGGCCGGGAGGTCTCAGTGCCTGCCGGGCTAGAGCCCGGCCGAGCAGGAGCTGCGCATGCGCCGCCTGCTGGGGGAGGAGTCGCCCGTCAGGCCACGCCCCTGGGGGCGGGGCCGCGGCCGCTATGCAAATGAAGCGGCCTTAGATGGGAAAAATGACCAACTATAGAAAAGATGGCTGAAAATGGAGGAAAATGCGGTTTTTAGGGGGGAAAAGGGGGATCTGGGGGCAGTTTGGGGGGATTTGGGGAAAATTGGGGCAGTTCTAGGTCATTTTGGGGACTTTTTGGGGAAGTTTTGGGTCATTTTGGGTCTTTTGGAGGGCTTGGGGAAACACTTGATGCAAATGATGGAAATGCGATTAATTAACGCTGATGGACTCTGCTTTTCATGCAAATGAAGTTTATTGCAAGGGAATGAATAAGATCTAATTGAATCACGCCTTTATTTATGCAAAAAAATGATGAATATTCACCGACTATACGCAAATGGGGTTGGAGTGTGGATGTTGGTGTTAGGCCACGCCCCTTTTGATTCAAACAAGGCCCCGTGATCACTGGGTGTGGCCACGCCCTTTATGCTAATGAGGGACAAATATGGTCAGCCCAAAATCCCCATTAAATTCACCCCAAATCCTGCTCGGATCAGCTAAACCCCTCAGGGGATCCCCAAAATCCCAAATTCACCCCAAATCATGGATCCCCTAGAGCCCTCAGGGACCCCCAAAATCCCCCAAATTCACCCCAAAATCCACTTCAGGTGCCCCTAAACCTCTCAGGTATCCCCAAAATCCACCAAATTCACCCCACAATCCCCCATATTCTACCTGGGACCCCCCATCATCCCCTACATTTCCCCCCAAAGCCCTCAGATCGCCTCAAAACCCACTGCGTTAGCGCCACCTAGTGGCCGGGAGGTCTCAGTGCCTGCGGTGCTAGAGCCAGGCCGAGCAGGAGCTGCGCATGCGCCGCCTGCTGGGGGAGGTGTCGCCCGTCAGGCCACGCCCCTGGGGGCGGGGCCGCGGCCGCTATGCAAATGAGGCGGCCTTAGATGGGAAAAATGAGCAAATATGGAAAAGATGGCTGAAAATGGAGAAAAATGCGGTTTTTAGGGGGGAAAAGGGGGATCTGGGGGCAGTTTGGGGGGATTTGGGGAAAATTGGGGCAGTTCTGGGTCAGTTTGGGGACTTTGGGGAAGTTTGGGTCTTTTGGAGGAGCTTGGGGGAAACACTTGATACAAATGAAGTGGAAATGCATTAGATGCTGATGGACTCTGCATTTCATACAAAATGAAGTTCTACAAGGGAATGAATAAGATTTAATTGAATCATACAGATTTATGCAAATAAATGATGAATATTCACCGACTAGGCATAAAATGAGGGTTGGAGTGGATGTTGTGGTGTTAGAGCCACGCCCTTTGAATTCAAACAAGGGCCCATGATCACTGGCTGTGGCCACATACATGCTAATCAGGGACAAATATGGTCAGCCAAAACCCTAGAATTCACCCCAAAATCCTGCTCAGATCATTCTAAACCCGTCAGGGACCCCCAAAATCCCCCAAATTCACCCCAAAGTCCACTTCAGATCCCCCTAAACCGCTCAGGGACACCCAAAATCCCCCAAATTCACCCCAAAATCCACTTCAGGTGCCCCTAAACCCCTCAGGGATCCCCAAAATCCACCAAATTCACCCCACAGTCCCCCATATTCTACCTGGGACCCCCATCATCCCCTACATTTCCTCCCAAAGCCCTCAGATCGCCTCAAAACCCACTGCGTTAGCGCCACCTAGTGGCCGGGAGGTCTCAGTGCCTGCCGGGCTAGAGCCAGGCCGAGCAGGAGCTGCGCATGCGCCGCCTGCTGGGGGAGGAGTCGCCCATCAGGCCACGGCCCTGGGGGCAGGGCCGCGGCCGCTATGCAAATGAGGCGGCCTTAGATGGGAAAAATGAGCAAATATGGAAAAGATGGCTGAAAATGGAGGAAAATGCGGTTTTTAGGGGGGAAAAGGGGGATCTGGGGGCAGTTTGGGGGGATTTGGGGAAAATTGGGGCCGTTCTGGGTCATTTTGGGGACTTTTTAGGGAAGTTTTAGGTCATTTTGGGTCTTTTGGAGGGCTTGGGGAAACACTTGATGCAAATGATGGAAATGCGATTAATTAACGCTGATGGACTCTGCTTCTCATGCAAATGAAGTTTATTACAAGGGAATGAATAAGATTTAATTGAATCACGCCTGTATTTATGCCAAAAAATGATGAATATTCTCCGACTATACACAAATGAGGTTGGAGTGTGGATGTTGGTGTTAGGCCACGCCCCTTTTGATTCAAACAAGGCCCCGTGATCACTGGGTGTGGCCACGCCCTTTATGCTAATCAGGGACAAATATGGTCAGCCCAAAATCCCCATTAAATTAACCCCGAAATCCTGCTCAGATCCTTCTAAACCCACCAGGGACCCCCAAAATCCCATAAATTCACCCCAAAATCACCTTCAGATCTCCCTAAACCCCTCAGGGACACCCCAAATCCCCCAAATTCACCCCAAAATCCACTTCAGGTGCCCTAAACCCTCAGGGATCCCAAAATCCACCAGAGTTACCCCACATTCCCCATATTCTACCTGGGACCCCATCATCCCCTACATTTCCCAAACCCTCAGATGCCTCCAAACCCACTGCGTTAGCCACCTAGTGGCGGGAGGTCTCAGTGCCTGCCGGGCTAGAGCCAGGCCAGGCAAGAGATGCGCATGCATGCCTGCTGGGAGGAGTCGCCAAATCAGGCCACGCCCTGAGGGCAGGGCCATGACACCATGCTCCTAGGAAGCCTTAGATGGGAAAAATGACCAACTATGGAAAAGATGGCTGAAAATGGAGGAAAATGCGGTTTTAAGGGGGGAAACGGGGGATCTGGGGGAAGTTTGGGAGGATTTGGGGAAAATTGGGGCAGTTCTGGGTCATTTTGGGGGCTTTTTGGGTGAAGTTTGGGTCATTTTAGGTCTTTTGGAGGGCTTGGGGAAACACTTGATGCAAATGATGGAAATGCGATTAATTAACGCTGATGGACTCTGCTTTCCATGCAAATGAAGTTTATTGCAAGGGAATGAATAAGATCTAATTGAATCACGCCTGTATTTATGCAAAAAAATGATGAATATTCACCGACTATACGCAAATGAGGTTGGAGTGTGGATGTTGGTGTTAGGCCACGCCCCTTTTGATTCAAACAAGGCCCCGTGATCACTGGGTGTGGCCACGCCCTTTATGCTAATCGGGGACAAATATGGTCAGCCCAAAATCCCCATTAAATTCACCCCAAAATCCTGCTCAGATCCGTCTAAACCCCTCAAGGACCCCCAAAATCCCCCAAATTCACCCCAAAATCCACCTCAGGTGCCCCTAAACCCCTCAGGGATCCCCAAAATCCACCAAATTCACCCCACAATCCCCCATATTCTACCTGGGACCCCCATCATCCCCTACATTTCCCCCCAAAGCCCTCGGATCGCCTCAAAACCCACTGCGTTAGCGCCACCTAGTGGCCGGGAGGTCTCAGTGCCTGCCGGGCTAGAGCCAGGCCGAGCAGGAGCTGCGCATGCACCGCCTGCTGGGGGAGGAGTCGCCCGTCAGGCCACAACCCTGGGGGCGGGGCCGCGGCCGCTATGCAAATGAGGCGGCCTTAGATGGGAAAAATGAGCAACTATGGAAAAGATGGCTGAAAATGGAGGAAAATACGGTTTTTAGGGGGGAAAAGGGGGATCTGGGGGCAGTTTGGGGGGATTTGGGGAAAATTGGGGCAGTTCTGGGTCATTTTGGGGACTTTTTGGGGAAGTTTTGGATCATTTTGGGTCTTTGGAGGGCTTGGGGAAACACTTGATGCAAATGATGTAAATGCGATTAATTAACGCTGATGGACTCCACTTTTCATGCAAATGAAGTTTATTGCAAGGAAATTAATAAGATTTAATTGAATCATGCCTGTATTTATGCAAATGAAATGATGAATATTCACCGATATGCATAAATGAGGTTGGAGTGTGAATGTTGGTGTTAGGCCACACTTACTTTTGATTCAAACAAGGCCCGTGATCACTGGGTGTGTACGCCACTTATGCTAATCAGGGGACAAATATGGTCAGCCAAAACCTCCCAAATTCACCCAAATCCTGCTCAGATCTTCTAAACCCATCAGGGGACCCCAAAATCTTCAAATTCACCCCAAATCCTTCAGATCTCCTAAACTTCTCCAAGGGACCCCCAAATCCCCAAATTCACCCCAAAATCCACTTCAGGTGCCCCTAAACCCCTCAGGGATCCCCAAAATCCACCAAATTCACCCCACAATCCCCCATATTCTACCTGGGACCCCCATCATCCCCTACATTTCCCCCCAAAGCCCTCAGATGGCCTCAAAACCCACTGCGTTAGCGCCACCTAGTGGCCGGGAGGTCTCAGTGCCTGCCGGGCTAGAGCCAGGCCGAGCAGGAGCTGCGCATGCGCCGCCTGCTGGGGGAGGAGTCGCCCGTCAGACCACGCCCCTGGGGGCGGGGCCGCGGCCGCTATGCAAATGAGGCGGCCTTAGATGGGAAAAATGAGCAACTATGGAAAAGATGGCTGAAAATGGAGGAAAATGCGGGTTTTAGGGGAAAAGAGGAATCTGGGGCAGTTTGAGGATTCAAGGAAAAGTGAACAGTTTTGGGTCATTTTGGGTCTTTTGGAGGGCTTGGGAAACACTTGGTGCAAATGATGGAAATGCGATTAATTAACGCTGATGGACTCTGCTTTTCATGCAAATTAAGTTTATTGCAAGGGAATGAATAAGATTTAATTGAATCACGCCTGTATTTATGCAAATAAATGATGAATATTCACCGACTATATGCAAATGAGGTTGGAGTGTGGATGTTGGTGTTAGGCCACGCCCCTTTTGATTCAAACAGGGCCCCGTGATCACTGGCTGTGGCCACGCCCTTTATGCTAATCAGGGACAAACATGGTCAGCCCAAAATCCCCATTAAATTCACCCCAAAATCCTGCTCAGATCCTTCTAAACCATTCAGGGACCCCCAAAATCCCCCAAATTCACCCCAAAATCCACTTCAGGTGCCCCTAAACCCCTCAGGGATCCCCAAAATCCATCAAATTCACCCCACAATCCCCCATATTCTACCTGGGACCCCCATCATCCCCTACATTTCCCCCCAAAGCCCTCAGATCGCCTCAATACCCACTGTGTTAGCGCCACCTAGTGGCAGGGAGGTCTCAGTGCCTGCCGGGCTAGAGCCAGGCCGAGCAGGAGCTGCGCATGCGCCGCCTGCTGGGGGAGGAGTCGCCCGTCAGGCCACGGCCCTGGGGGCGGGGCCGCGGCCGCTATGCAAATGAGGCGGCCTTAGATGGGAAAAATGACCAAATATGAAAAAGATGGCTGAAAATGGAGGAAAATGCGGTTTTTAGGGGGGAAAAGGGGGATCTGGGGGCAGTTTGGGGCGATTTGGGGAAAATTGGGGCAGTTCTGGGTCATTTTGGGGACTTTTGGGGGAAGTTTTGGGTCATTTTGGGTCTTTTGGAGGGCTTGAGGAAACACTTGATGCAAATGATGGAAATGCGATTAATTAACGCTGATGGACTCTGCTTCTCATGCAAATGAAGTTTATTACAAGGGAATGAATAAGATTTAATTGAATCACGCCTGTATTTATGCCAAAAAATGATGAATATTCACCGACTATACGCAAATGAGGTTGGAGTGTGGATGTTGGTGTTAGGCCACGCCCCTTTTGATTCAAAGAAGGCCCCGTGATCACTGGGTGTGGCCGCGCCCTTTATGCTAATGAGGGACAAATATGGTCAGCCCCAAATCCCCCAAATTCACCCCAAAATCCTGCTAAGATCCTTCTAAACCCCTCAGGGACACCCAAAACACCCAAAATTCACCCCAAAATCCTGCTCAGATCCTTCTAAACCATTCAGGGATCCCCAAAATCTTCCAAATTCACCCCAAAATCCACTTCAGGTGCCCCTAAACCCCTCAGGGATCCCCAAAATCCATCAAATTCACCCCACAATCCCCCATATTCTACCTGGGACCCCCATCATCCCCTACATTTCCCCCCAAAGCCCTCAGATTGCCTCAAAACCCACTGCGTTAGCGCCACCTAGTGGCCGGGAGGTCTCAGTGCCTGCCGGGCTAGAGCCAGGCCGAGCAGGAGCTGCGCATGCGCCGCCTGCTGGGGAGGAGTCGCTCGTCAGGCCACGCCCCTGGGGGCGGGGCCGCGGCCGCTATGCAAATGAGGCGGCCTTAGATGGGAAAAATGACCAAATATGGAAAAGATGGCTGAAAATGGAGGAAAATGAGGTTTTTAGGGGGGAAAAGGGGGATCTGGGGGCAGTTTGGGGGGATTTGGGGAAAATTGGGGCAGTTCTGGGTCATTTTGGGGACTTTTTGGGGAAGTTTTGGGTCATTTGGGTCTTTTGGAGGGCTTGGGGAAACACTTGATGCAAATGATGGAAATGCGATGAATTAACGTTGATGGACTCTGCTTTTCATGCAAATGAAGTTTATTGCAAGGGAATGAATAAGATTTAATTGAATCACGCCTGTATTTATGCAAAAAAATGATGAATATTCACCGACTATACGCAAATGAGGTTGGAGTGTGGATGTTGGTGTTAGGCCACGCCCCTTTTGAGTCAAACAAGGCCCCGTGATCACTGGGTGTGGCCACGCCCTTTATGCTAATCAGGGACAAACATGGTCAGCCCAAAATCCCCCAAATTCACCACAAAATCCTGCTCAGATCCTTCTAAAGCCCTCAAGGACACCCAAAATCCCCCAAATTCACCCCAAAATCCACTTCAGGTGCCCCTAAACCCTTCAGGGATCCCCAAAATCCACCAAATTCACCCCACAATCCCCCATATTCTACCTGGGACCCCCATCATCCTATGCATTTCCCCCCAAAGCCCTCAGATCGCCTCAAAACCCACTGCGTTAGCGCCACCTAGTGGCCGGGAGGTCTCAGTGCCTGCCGGGCTAGAGCCAGGCCAAGCAGGAGCTGCGCATGCGCCGCCTGCTGGGGGAGGAGGCGCCCGTCAGGCCACGTTCCTGGGGGCGGGGTCGCGGCCGCTATGCAAATGAGGCGGCCTTAGATGGGAAAAATGAGCAAATATGGAAAACATGGCCGAAGATGGAGGAAAATGCGGTTTTTAGTGGGGAAAAGGGGGATCTGGGGGCAGTTTGGGGGGATTTGGGGAAAATTGGGGCAGTTCTGGGTCATTTTGGGTCTTTTGGAGGGCTTGGGGAAACACTTGATGCAAATGATGGAAATGCGATGAATTAACGTTGATGGACTCTGCTTTTCACGCAAATGAAGTTTATTGCAAGGGAATGAATAAGATTTAATTGAATCAGGCCTGTATTTATGCAAAAAAATGATGAATATTCACCGACTATATGCAAATGAGGTTGGAGTGTGGATGTTGGTGTTAGGCCACGCCCCTTTTGAGTCAAACAAGGCCCCGTGATCACTGGGTGTGGCCACGCCCTTTATGCTAATCAGGGACAAATATGGTCAGGCAAAAATCCCCCTTAAATTCACCCCAAAATCCTGCTCAGAACCGTCTAAACCCCTCAAGGACACCCAAAATGCCCCAAATTCACCCCAAAATCCACTTCAGGTGCCCCTAAACCCTTCAGGGATCCCCAAAATCCACCAAATTCACCCCACAATCCCCCATATTCTACCTGGGACCCCCATCATCCCCTACATTTCCCCCCAAAGACCTCAGATCGCCTCAAAACCCACTGCGTTAGCGCCTCCTAGTGGCCGGGAGGTCTCAGTGCCTGCCGGGCTAGAGCCAGGCCGAGCAGGAGCGGAGCATGCGCCGCCTGCTGGGGGAGGAGTCGCCCATCAGGCCACGTTCCTGGGGGCGGGGCCGCGGCCGCTATGCAAATGAGGCGGCCTTAGATGGGAAAAATGACCAACTATGGAAAAGATGGCTGAAAATGGAGGAAAATGCGGTTTTTATAGGGGAAAAGGGGGATCTGGGGGCAGTTTGGGGGATTTGGGGAAAATTGGGGCAGTTCTGGGTCATTTTGGGGACTTTTTGGGGAAGTTTTGGGTCATTTTGGGTCTTTTGGAGGGCTTGGGGAAACACTTGATGCAAATGATGGAAATGCGATGAATTAACGTTGATGGACTCTGCTTTCCATGCAAATGAAGTTTATTGCAAGGGAATGAATAAGATTTAATTGAATCACGCCTGTATTTATGCAAATAAATGATGAATATTCACCGACTAGACGCAAATGAGGTTGGAGTGTGGATGTTGGTGTTAGGCCACGCCCCTTTTGATTCAAACAAGGCCCCGTGATCACTGGGTGTGGCCACGCCCTTTATGCTAATCAGGGACAAATATGGTCAGCCCCAAATCCCCATTAAATTCACCCCAAAATCCTGCTCAGATCCTGCTAAAGCCCTCAAGGACACCCAAAATCCCCCAAATTCACCCCAAAATCCACTTCAGGTGCCCCTAAACCGTTCAGGGACACCCAAAACCCCCACATATTCACCCCAAAATCCTGCTCAGATCCTTCTAAACCATTCAGGGACCCCCAAAATCTTCCAAATTCACCCCAAAATCCACTTCAGATCCCCCTAAACCGCTCAGGGACACCCAAAATCCCCCCAATTCACCCCAAAATCCACTTCAGGTGCCCCCAAACCCCTCAGGGATCCCCAAAATCCACCAAATTAGCCCCACAATCCCCCATATTCTGCCTGGGACCCCCATCATCCCCTACATTTCCCCCCAAAGCCCTCAGATCGCCTCAAAACCCACTGCGTTAGCGCCACCTAGTGGCCGGGTGGTCTCAGTGCCTGCCGGGCTAGAGCCAGGCCGAGCAAGAGATGCGCATGCGCAGCCTGCTGGGGGAGGAGTCGCCCGTCAGGCCACAACCCTGGGGGCGGGGTCACGACCGCTATGCAAATGAGGCGGCCTTAGATGGGAAAAATGAGCAAATATGGAAAAGATGGCTGAAAATGGAGGAAATGCGGTTTTTAAGGGGGAAAAGGGGGATCTGGGGCAGTTTGGGGGGATTTGGGGAAAATTGGGGCAGTTCTGGGTCATTTTGGGGACTTTTTGGGGAAGTTTTGGGTCATTTTGCGTCTTTTGGAGGGCTTGGGGAAACACTTGATGCAAATGATGTAAATGGGATGAATTAACGCTGATGGACTCTGCTTTTCATGCAAATGAAGTTTATTGCAAGGGAATGAATAAGATTTAATTGAATCACGCCTGTATTTATGCCAAAAAATGATGAATAGTCACCGACTATATGCAAATGAGGTTGGAGTGTGGATGTTGGTGTTAGGCCACGCCCCTTTTGAGTCAAACAAGGCCCCGTGATCACTGGGTGTGGCCACGCCCTTTATGCTAATCAGGGACAAATATGGTCAGCCCAAAACCCCCCAACTTCACCCCAAAATCCTGCTCAGATCTCCCTAAACCTGTCAGGGACCCCCAAAATCGCCCAAATTCACCCCAAAATCCACTTCAGATCCCCCTAAACCGCTCAGGGACACCCAAAATCCACCAAATTCACCCCACAATCCCCCATATTCTACCTGGGACCCCCATCATCCCCTACATTTCCCCCCAAAGCCATCAGATCGCCTCAAAACCCACTGCGTTAGCGCCACCTAGTGGCCGGGAGGTCTCAGTGCCTGCCGGGCTAGAGCCAGGCCGAGCAGGAGCTGCGCATGCGCCGCCTGCTGGGGGAGGAGTCGCCCGTCAGGCCACGCCCCTGGGGGCGGGGCCGCAGCTGCTATGCAAATGAGGCGGCCTTAGATGGGAAAAATGAGCAAATATGGAAAAGATGGCTGAAAATGGAGGAAAATGAGGTTTTTAGGGGGGAAAAGGGGGATCTGGGGGCAGTTTGGGGGGATTTGGGGAAAATTGGGGCAGTTCTGGGTCATTTTGTGTCTTTTGGAGGGCTTGGGGAAACACAATGCAAATGATGGAAATGCGATGAATTAACGCTGATGGACTCTGCTTTTCATGCAAATGAAGTTTATTGGAAGGGAATGAATAAGATTTAATTGAATCACGCCTGTATTTATGCCAAAAAATGATGAATATTCACCGACTATACGCACATGAGGTTGGAGTGTGGATGTTGGTGTTAGGCCACGCCCCTTTTGATTCAAACAAGGCCCCGTGATCACTGGGTGTGGCCACGCCCTTTATGCTAATCAGGGACAAACATGGTCAGGCAAAAATCCCCATTAAATTCACCCCAAAATCCTGCTCAAATCCTTCTAAAGCCCTCAAGGACACCTAAAATCCCCCAAATTCACCACAAATTCCACTTCAGATCTCCCTAAACCCCTCAGGGACACCCAAAATCCCCCAAATTCACCCCAAAATCCACTTCATGTGCCCCTAAACCCTTCAGGGATCCCCAAAATCCACCAAATTCACCCCACAATCCCCCATATTCTACCTGGGACCCCCATCATCCCCTACATTTCCCGCCAAAGCCCGCAGATCGCCTCTAAACCCACTGCGTTAGCGCCACCTAGTGGCCGGGAGGTCTCAGTGCCTGCCGGGCTCGAGCCAGGCCAAGCAGGAGCTGCGCATGCGCCGCCTGCTGAGGGAGGAGTCGCTCGTCAGGCCACGTTCCTGGGGGCGGGGTCGCGGCTGCTATGCAAATGAGGCGGCCTTAGATGGGAAAAATGAGCAAATATGGAAAAGATGGCGGAAGATGGCTGAAAATGCGGTTTTTAGTGGGGAAAAGGGGGATCTGGGGGCTGTTTGGGGGGATTTGGGGAAAATTGGGGCAGTTCTGGGTCATTTTGGGTCTTTTGGAGGGCTTGGGGAAACACAATGCAAATGATGGAAATGCGATTGATTAACGCTGATGGACTCCGCTTTTCATGCAAATGAAGTTTATTGCAAGGGAATGAATAAGATTTAATTGAATCACGCCTGTATTTATGCAAATAAATGATGATATTCCCCGACTATACGCAACTGAGGTGGAAGTGTGGATGTTGGTGTTAGGCCACGCCCCTTTTGATTCAAACAAGGCCCCGTGATCACTGGGTGTGGCCACGCCCTTTATGCTAATCAGGGACAAATATGGTCAGCCAAAAATCCCCATTAAATTCACCCCAAAATCCTCCTCAGATCCTTCTAAACCCCTCAGGGACCCCCAAAATCCCCCAAATTCACCCCAAAATCCACTTCAGATCCCCCTAAACCGCTCAGGGACACCCAAAATCCCCCAAATTCACACCAAAATCCACTTCAGGTGCCCCTAAACCCCTCAGGGATCCCCACAATCCACCAAATTCACCCCAAACATCCACTTACAGGTTGCCCGCTAAACCCTTCAGGGATCCCAAAATCCCACCAAATTCAGCCCACAATCCCCCATATTCTACTGGGCCTCCATCATTCGGCCTACATTTCCCGCCCAAAGCCCTCAAGATCGCCTCCAAACCCACTGGCGTAGCGCGCACCTATGCCGGGAGGGTTCTCAGTGCCTGCCGGGCTAGAGCAGGCGAGCAGGAGCTGCGCATGCGGCCGGCCTGCTGAAGGGAGGAGTCGCCTCGTCAGCCACGTTCCTGGGGGCGGGTCGTGGGGGGGCTGCTATGGCAAATGAGGCGGCCATTAGATGGAAAAATGACTAAATACAGAAAAGATAGCTGAAGATGGAGGGAAAAATGCGGTTTTTTAGGGGGGAAAAGGGGGATCTGGGGGCAGTTGGGGGGGATTTGGGGAAAATTGGGGCAGTTCTGGGTCATTTTGGGGTCTTTTGGAGGGCTTGGGGAAACACTTGATGCAAATGATGGAAATGCGATTAATTAACGCTGATGGACTCTGCTTTTCATGCAAATGAAGTTTATTGCAAGGGAATGAATAAGATCTAATTGAATCACGCCTGTATTTATGCAAAAAAATGATGAATATTCCCCGACTAGACGCAAATGAGGTTGGAGTGTGGATGTTGGTGTTAGGCCACGCCCCTTTTGATTCAAACAAGGCCCCGTGATCACTGGGTGTGGCCACGCCCTTTATGCTAATGAGGGACAAACATGGTCAGGCAAAAATCCCCATTAAATTCACCCCAAAATCCTGCTCAGATCCGTCTAAATCCCTCAAGGACACCCAAAATCCCCCAAATTCACCCCAAAATCCACTTCAGGTGCCCCTAAACCCCTCAGGGATCCCCAAAATCCACCAAATTCACCCCACAATCCCCCATATTCTACCTGGACCCTCCATCATCCCTTACATTTCCCCCCAAAGCCCTCAGATCGCCTCAAAACCCACTGCGTGAGCGCCACCTAGTGGCCGGGAGGTCTCAGTGCCTGCCGGGCTAGAGCCAGGCCGAGCAGGAGCTGCGCATGCGCCGCCTGCTGGGGGAGGAGTCGCCCGTCAGGCCACGGCCCTGGGGCGGGGCCGCGGCCGCTATGCAAATGAGGCGGCCTTAGATGGGAAAAATGACCAAATATGGAAAAAGATGGCTGAAAATGGAGGAAAATGCGGTTTTTAGGGGGGGAAAGGGGGATCTGGGGGCAGTTTGGGGCGATTTGGGGAAATTTGGGGCAGTTCTGGGTCATTTTGGGGACTTTTTGGGGAAGTTTTGGGTCATTTTGGGTCTTTTGGAGGGCTTGGGGAAACACTTGATGCAAATGATGCAATTGCGATGAATTAACGCTGATGGACTCTGCTTTTCATGCAAATGAAGTTTATTGCAAGGGAATGAATAAGATTTAATTGAATCACGCCTGTATTTATGCAAAAAATGATGAATATTCACCGACTATACGCAAATGAGGTTGGAGTGTGGATGTTGGTGTTAGGCCACGCCCCTTTTGATTCAAACAAGGCCCCGTGATCACTGGGTGTGGCCACGCCCTTTATGCTAATCAGGGACAAATATGGTCAGCCCAAAACCCCCCAAATTCACCCCAAAATCCTGCTCAGATCCTTCTAAACCCCTCAGGGACCCCCAAAATCCCCCAAATTCACCCCAAAATCCACTTCAGATCCCCCTAAACCGCTCAGGGACACCCAAAATCCCCCAAATTCACCCCAAAATCCACTTCAGGTGCCCCTAAACCCCTCAGGGATCCCCAAAATCCACCAAATTCACCCCACAATCCCCCATATTCTACCTGGGACCCCCATCATCCCCTACATTTCCCCCAAAGCCCTCAGATCGCCTCAAAACCCACTGCGTTAGCGCCACCTAGTGGCCGGGAGGTCTCAGTGCCTGCCGGGCTAGAGCCAGGCCGAGCAGGAGCTGCGCATGCGCCGCCTGCTGGGGGAGGAGTCGCCCGTCAGGCCACGCCCCTGGGGCGGGGCCGCGGCCGCTATGCAAATGAGGCGGCCTTAGATGGGAAAAATGACCAACTATGGAAAAGATGGCTGAAAATGGAGGAAAATGCGGTTTTTAGGGGGGAAAAGGGGGATCTGGGGGCAGTTTGGGGGGATTTGGGGAAAATTGGGGCAGTTCTGGGTCATTTTGGGGACTTTTTGGGGAAGTTTTGGGTCATTTTGGGTCTTTTGGAGGGCTTGGGGAAACACTTGATGCAAATGATGGAAATGCGATTAATTAACGCTGATGGACTCTGCTTTTCATGCAAATGAAGTTTATTGCAAGGTAATGAATAAGATCTAATTGAATCACGCCTTTATTTATGCAAAAAAATGATGAATATTCACCGACTAGACGCAAATGAGGTTGGAGTGTGGATGTTGGTGTTAGGCCACGCCCCTTTTGATTCAAACAAGGCCCCGTGATCACTGGGTGTGGCCACGCCCTTTATGCTAATCAGGGACAAATATGGTCAGCCCAAAATCCCCCCAAATTCACCCCAAAATCCTGCTCAGATCCTTCTAAACCCCTCAGGGACCCCCAAAATCCCCCAAATTCACCCCAAAATCCACTTCAGATCCCCCTAAACCCCTCAGGGACACCCAAAATCCCCCAAATTCACCCCAAAATCCACTGCAGGTGCCCCTAAACCCCTCAGGGATCCCCAAAATCCACCAAATTCACCCTACAATCCCCCATATTCTACCTGGGACCCCCATCATCCCCTACATTTCCCCCCAAAGCCCTCAGATCGCCTCAAAACCCACTGCGTTAGCGCCACCTAGTGGCCGGGAGGTCTCAGTGCCTGCCGGGCTAGAGCCAGGCGAGCAGGAGCTGCGCATGCGCCGCCTGCTGGGGGAGGAGTCGCCCGTCAGGCCACGCCCCTGGGGGCGGGGCCGCGGCGCTATGCAAATGAGGCGCCTTAGATGGGAAAAATGAGCAAATATGGAAAAGATGGCTGAAAATGGAGGAAAATGCGGTTTTTAGGGGGGAAAAGGGGGATCTGGGGGCAGTTTGGGGGGATTTGGGGAAAATTGGGGCAGTTCTGGGTCATTTTGGGGACTTTTTGGGGAAGTTTTGGGCCATTTTGGGTCTTTTGGAGGGCTTGGGGAAACACTTGATGCAAATGATGGAAATGCGATTAATTAACGCTGATGGACTCTGCTTTTCATGCAAATGAAGTTTATTGCAAGGGAATGAATAAGATTTAATTGAATCACGCCTGTATTTATGCAAAAAAATGATGAATATTCACCGACTATAAGCAAATGAGGTTGGAGTGTGGATGTTGGTGTTAGGCCACGCCCCTTTTGATTCAAACAAGGCCCCGTGATCACTGGGTGTGGCCACGCCCTTTATGCTAATCAGGGACAAATATGGTCAGCCCAAAACCCCCCAACTTCACCCCAAATCCTGCTCAGATCCTTCTAAACCCCTCAGGGACCCCCAAAATCCCCCAAATTCACCCCAAAATCCACTTCAGATCCCCCTAAACCGCTCAGGGACACCCAAAATCCCCCAAATTCACCCCAAAATCCACTTCAGGTGCCCCTAAACCCCTCAGGGATCCCCAAAATCCACCAAATTCACCCCACAATCCCCCATATTCTACCTGGGACCCCCATCATCCCCTACATTTCCCCCCCAAGCCCTCAGATCGCCTCAAAACCCACTGCGTTAGCGCCACCTAGTGGCCGGGAGGTCTCAGTGCCTGCCGGGCTAGAGCCAGGCCGAGCAGGAGCTGCGCATTCGCCGCCTGCTTGGGGAGGAGTCGCCCGTCAGGCCACGGCCCTGAAGGCGGGGCCGCGGCCGCTATGCACATGAGGCGGCCTTAGATGGGAAAAATGAGCAACTATGGAAAAGATGGCTGAAAATGGAGGAAAATGCGGTTTTTAAGGGGGAAACGGGGGATCTGGGGGCAGTTTGGGGGGATTTGGGGAAAATTGGGGCAGTTCGGGGTCATTTTGGGGACTTTTTGGGGAAGTTTTGGGTCATTTTGGGTCTTTTGGAGGGCTGGGGGAAACACTTGATGCAAATGATGGAAATGGGATTAATTAACGCTGATGGACTCTGCTTTTCATGCAAATGAAGTTTATTGCAAGGGAATGAATAAGATTTAAATGAATCACGCCTGTATTTATGCAAAAAAATGATGAATATTCACCGACTAGACGCAAATGAGGTTGGAGTGTGGATGTTGGTGTTAGGCCACGCCCCTTTGGATTCAAACAAGGCCCCGTGATCACTGGGTGTGGCCACGCCCTTTATGCTAATGAGGGACAAATATGGTCAGCCCAAACCCCCCAAATTCACCCCAAAATCCTGCTCAGATCCTCCTAAACCCCTCAGGGACCCCCAAAATCCCCCAAATTCAACCCAAAATCCACTTCAGGTGCCCCTAAACCCCTCAGGGACACCCAAAATCCCCCAAATTCACCCCAAAATCCACTTCAGGTGCCCCTAAACCCCTCAGGGATCCCCAAAATCCACCAAATTCACCCCACAATCCCCCATATTCTGCGCTGGGACCCCCATCATCCCCTACATTTCCCCCCAAAGCCCTCAGATCGCCTCAAAACCCACTGCGTTAGCGCCACCTAGTGGCCGGGAGGTCTCAGTGCCTGCCGGGCTAGAGCCAGGCCGAGCAGGAGCTGCGCATGCGCCGCCCGCTGGGGAGGAGTCGCCCGTCAGGCCACGCCCCTGGGGGCGGGGCCGCGGCCGCTATGCAAATGAGGCGGCCTTAGATTGGGAAAATGAGCAACTATGGAAAAGATGGCTGAAAATGGAGGAAAATGCGGTTTTTAGGGGGGAAAAGGGAAATCTGGGGGCAGTTTGGGGGGATTTGGGGAAAATTGGGGCAGTTCTGGGCCATGTTGGGGACTTTTTGGGAAGTTTTGGGTCATTTTGGTCTTTTGGAGGGCTTGGGAAACAACTTGATGCAAATGATGGAAATGCGATTAATTACGCAGATCGGACTCTGATTTTCATGCAAATGACGTTTATTGGAAGGGATAATAAGATTTAATTGAATACGCTGTATTTATGGCAAAATAAATGATGAATATTCACCGACTAGACGCAAATGAGGTGGAGTGTGGATTTTGTGTTAGGCCACGCCCTTTGGATTCAAACAAAGGCCCGTGATCACTGGTGTGGCCACGCCCTTTATGCTATGAGGGAAAACATGGTCAGGCAAAAATCCCCCAAATTCACCCCAAAATCAACTTCAGATCCCCCTAAACCGCTCAGGGACACCCAAAATCCCCCAAATTCACCCCAAAATCCACTTCAGGTGCCCCTAAACCCCTCAGGGATCCCCAAAATCCACCAAATTCACCCACAATCCCCCATATTCTACCTGGGACCCCCATCATCCCCTACATTTCCCGCCAAAGCCCTCAGATCGCCTCAAAACCCACTGCGTTAGCGCCACCTAGTGGCCGGGAGGTCTCAGTGCCTGCCGGGCTCGAGCCAGGCCGAGCAGGAGCTGCGCATGCGCCGCCTGCTGTGGGAGGAGTCGCTCGTCAGGCCACGCCCCTGGGTGCGGGGCCGCGGCCGCTATGCAAATGAGGCGGCCTTAGATGGGAAAAATGAGCAAATATGGAAAAGATGGCTGAAAATGGAGAAAATGCGGTTTTTAGGGGGGAAAAGGGGGATCTGGGGGCAGTTTGGGGGGATTTGGGGAAAATTGGGGCAGTTCTGGGTCATTTTGGGGACTTTTTGGGGAAGTTTTGGGTCATTTTGGGTCTTTTGGAGGGCTGGGAACACTTGAATGCAAATGAGGAAATGCGATTAATTTAAACGCTGATGGAAACTCTGCTTTTCATGGGCAAATGAAGTTTATTGCAAGGGAATGAATAAGATTTAATTGAATCACGCCTGTATTTATGCAAAAAAATGATGAATATTCACCGACTAGACGCAAATGAGGTTGGAGGGTGGATGTTGGTGTTAGGCCACGCCCCTTTTGATTCAAACAAGGCCCCGTGATCACTGGGTGTGGCCACGCCCTTTATACTAATCAGGGACAAATATGGTCAGCCCAAAACCCCCCAAATTCACCCCAAAATCCTGCTCAGATCCTTCTAAAACCCTCAGGGACCCCCAAAATCCCCCAAATTCACCCCAAAATCCACTTCAGGTGCCCCTAAACCCCTCAGGGACACCCAAAATCCCCCAAATTCACCCCCAAAATCCACTTCAGGTGCCCCTAAACCCCTCAGGGATCCCCAAAATCCACCAAATTCACCCCACAATCCCCCATATTCTGCCTGGGACCCCCATCATCCCCTACATTTCCCCCCAAAGCCCTCAGATCGCCTCCAAACCCACTGCATTAGCGCCACCTAGTGGCCGGGAGGTCTCAGTGCCTGCCGGGCTAGAGCCAGGCCGAGCAGGAGCTGCGCATGCGCCGCCTGCTGGGGGAGGAGTCGCCCGTTAGGCCACGCCCCTGGGGGCGGGGCCGCGGCTGCGATGCAAATGAGGCGGCCTTAGATGGAAAAAATGACCAAATATGGAAAAGATGGCTGAAAATGGAGGAAAATGCGGTTTTTAGGGGGGAAAAGGGGGATCTGGGGGAAGTTTGGGGGGATTTAGGGAAAATTGGGGCAGTTCTGGGTCATTTTGGGGACTTTTTGGGGAAGTTTTGGGTCATTTTGGGTCTTTTGGAGGGCTTGGGGAAACACTTGATGCAAATGATGGAAATGCGATTAATTAATGCTGATGGACTCTGCTTTTCATACAAATGAAGTTTATTGCAAGGGAATGAATAAGATTTAATTGAATCACGCCTGTATTTATGCAAAAAAATGATGAATATTCACCGACTATATGCAAATGAGGTTGGAGTGTGGATGTTGGTGTTAGGCCACGCCCCTTTTGATTCAAACAAGGCCCCGTGATCACTGGGTGTGGCCACGCACTTTATGCTATTGAGGGACAAATATGGTCAGCCCAAAATCCCCATTAAATTCACCCCAAAATCCTGCTCAGATCTCGCTAAACCGCTCAGGGACACACAAAATCCCCCAAATTCACCCCAAAATCAACTTCAGATCTCCCTAAACCGCTCAGGGACACACAAAATCCCCCAAATTCACCCCAAAATCAACTTCAGGTGCCCCTAAACCCCTCAGGGATCCCCAAAATCCACCAAATTCACCCCACAATCCCCCATATTCTACCTGGGACCTCCATCATCCCCTACATTTTCCCCCAAAGCTCTCAGATTGCCTCAAAACCCACTGCGTTAGCGCCGCCTAGTGGCCGGGAGGTCTCAGTGCCTGCCGGGCTAGAGCCAGGCCGAGCAGGAGCTGCGCATGCGCCGCCTGCTGGGGGAGGAGTCGCCCGTCAGGCCACGCCCCTGGGGGCGGGGCCGCGGCCGCTATGCAAATGAGGCGGCCTTAGATGGGAAAATGACCAAATATGGAAAAGATGGCTGAAAATGGAGGAAAATGCGGTTTTTAGGGGGGGAAAGGGGGATCTGGGGGCAGTTTGGGGGGATTTGGGGAAAATTGGGGCAGTTCTGGGTCATTTTGGGGACTTTTTGAGGAAGTTTTGGGTCATTTTGGGTCTTTGGGAGGGCTTGGGGAAACACTTGATGCAAATGATGGAAATGCGATGAATTAACGTTGATGGACTCTGCTTTTCACGCAAATGAAGTTTATTGCAAGGGAATGAATAAGATTTAATTGAATCACGCCTGTATTTATGCAAAAAAATGATGAATATTCACCGACTAGACGCAAATGAGGTTGGAGTGTGGATGTTGGTGTTAGGCCACGCCCCTTTTGATTCTAAAAAGGCTCCGTGATAACTGGGTGTGGCCACGCCCTTTATGCTAATCAGGGACAAATATGGTCAGCCCAAAATCCCCCAAATTCACCCCAAAATCCTGCTCAGATCATTCTAAACCATTCAGGGACCCCCAAAATCCCCCAAATTCACCCCAAAATCAACTTCAGATCCCTCTAAACCCCTCAGGGACACCCAAAATCCCCGAAATTCACCCCAAAATCCACTGCAGGTGCCCCTAAACCCCTCAGGGACCCCCAAAATCCCCCAAATTCACCCCAAAATCAACTTCAGATTTCTCTAAACCGCTCAGGGACACCCAAAATCCCCCAAATTCACCCCAAAATCCACTTCAGATCCCTCTAAACCCCTCAGGGATCCCCAAAATCTCCCAAATTCACCCCAAAATCCACTTCAGGTGCCCCTAAACCCCTCAGGGATCCCAAAATCCACCAAATTCACCCCACAATCCCCCATATTCTACCTGGGACCCCCATCATCCCCTACATTTCCCCCCAAAGCCCTCAGATCGCCTCAAAACCCACTGCGTTGGCGCCACCTAGTGGCCGGGAGGTCTCAGTGCCTGCCGGGCTAGAGCCAGGCCGAGCAGGAGCTGCGCATGCGCCGCCTGCTGGGGGAGGAGTCGCCCGTCAGGCCACGCCCCTGGGGGCGGGGCCTGCGGCCGCTATGCAAATGAAGCGGCCTTAGATGGGAAAAATGAGCAACTATGGAAAAGATGGCTGAAAATGGAGGAAAATGCGGTTTTTAGGGGGGAAAAGCGGGATCTGGGGGCAGTTTGGGAGGATTTGGGGAAAATTAGGGCAGTTCTGGGTCATTTTGGGGACTTTTTGGGGAAGTTTTGGGTCATTTTGTGTCTTTTGGAGGGCTTGGGGAAACACTTGATGCAAATGATGGAAATGCGATTGATTAACGCTGATGGACTCCGCTTTTCATGGAAATGAAGTTTATTGCAAGGGAATGAATAAGATTTAATTGAATCACGCCTGTATTTATGCAAATAAATGATGAATATTCACCGACTATACGGAAATGTGGTTGGAGTGTGGATGTTGGTGTTAGGCCTCGCCCCTTTTGATTCAAACAAGGCCCCGTGATCACTGGGGGTGGCCACGCCCTTTATGCTAATCAGGGACAAATATGGTCAGCCCCAAATCCCCCAAATTCACCCCAAAATCCACTTCAGATCCCCCTAAACCCCTCAGGGATCCCCAAAATCCCCCAAATTCACCCCAAAATCCACTTCAGGTGCCCCTAAACCCTTCAGGGATCCCCAAAATCCACCAAATTCACCCCACAATCCCCCATATTCTGCCTGGGACCCCCATCATCCCCTACATTTCCCCCCAAAGCCCTCAGATCGCCTCAAAACCCACTGCGTTAGCGCCACCTAGTGGCCGGGAGGTCTCAGTGCCTGCCAGGCTAGAGCCAGGCCGAGCAGGAGCTGCGCATGCGCCGCCTGCTGGGGGAGGAGTCGCCCGTCAGGCCACGCCCCTGGGGGCGGGGCCGCGGCCGCTATGCAAATGAGGCGGCCTTAGATGGGAAAAATGAGCAAATATGGAAAAGATGGCCGAAAATGGAGGAAAATGCGGTTTTTAGGGGGGAAAAGGGGGATCTGGGGGCAGTTTGGGGGGATTTGGGGAAAATTTGGGCAGTTCTGGGTCATTTTGGGGACTTTTTGGGGAAGTTTTGGGTCATTTTGGGTCTTTTGGAGGGCTTGGGGAAACACTTAATGCAAATGATGGAAATGCGATTAATTAACGCTGATGGACTCTGCTTTTCATGCAAATAAAGTTTATTGCAAGGGAATGAATAAGATTTAATTGAATCACGCCTGTATTTATGCCAAAAAATGATGAATATTCACCGACTATATGCAAATGAGGTTGGAGTGTGGATGTTGGTGTTAGGCCACGCCCCTTTTGATTCAAACAAGGCCCCGTGATCACTGAGTGTGTCCACGCCCTTTATGCTAATCAGGGACAAATATGGTCAGCCCCAAATCCCCCAAATTCACCCCAAAATCCACTTCAGATCCGTCAAACCCCTCAGCGATCCCCAAAATCCCCCAAATTCACCCCAAAATCATCTTCAGATCCTTCTAAAGCATTCTGGGACCCCCAAAATCCTCCAAATTCACCCCAAAATCCACTTCAGATCCCCCTAAACCGCTCAGGGACACCCAAAATCCACCAAATTCACCCCAAAATCCACTTCAGGTGCCCCTAAACCCCTCAGGGATCCCCAAAATCCACCAAATTCCCCCCACAATCCCCCATATTCTGCCTGGGACTCCCCATCATCCCCATATTTCCCCAAAGCCCCCTCAGGATCGCCTCAAAACCCACTGGCGCGCATGCCACCTAGTGGGCCGGGAGGTCTCAGTGCCTGCCGGGCTAGAGCCAGGCCGAAAGGCGGAGGCTGCGCATGCTTCGCCTGCTGGGGAGGGGAGTCGCCTCATAGGCCACGCCCCTGGGGCGGGGCCGCGGACGCTATGCAAATGAGGCGGCCTTAGATGGGAAAAATGACCAACTATGGAAAAGATGGCTGAAAATGGAGGAAAATGCGGCTTTTAGGGGGGAAAAGGGGGAACTGGGGGTAGTTTGGGGGGATTTGGGGAAAATTGGGGCAGTTCTGGGTCATTTTGGGGACTTTTTGGGGAAGTTTTGGGTCATTTTGGGTCTTTTGGAGGGCTTGGGGAAACCCTTGATGCAAATGATGGAAATGCGATGAATTAACGCTGATGGACTCTGCTTTTCATGCAAATGAAGTTTATTGCAAGGGAAAGAATAAGATTTAATTGAATCACGCCTGTATTTATGCAAATAAATGATGAATATTCACCGACTAGACGCAAATGAGGTTGGAGTGTGGATGTTGGTGTTAGGCCACGCCCCTTTGATTCAAACAAGGCCCCGTGATCACTGGGTGTGGCCACGCCCTTTATGCTAATCAGGGACAAATATGGTCAGGCAAAAATCGCCATTAAATTCACCCCAAAATCCTGCTCAGATCCTTCTAAACCGTTCAGGGACACCCAAAATCCCCCAAATTCACCCCAAAATCCACTTCAGATCCGTCAAAACCCCTCAGGGACACCCAAAATCCCCCAAATTCACCCCAAAATCCACTTCAGGTGCCCCTAAACCCCTCAGGGATCCCAAAATCCACCAAATTCACCCCACAATCCCCCATATTCTACCTGGGACCCCCATCATCCCCTACATTTCCCCCCAAAGCCCTCAGATTGCCTCAAAACCCCCTGCGTTAGCGCCACCTAGTGGCCGGGAGGTCTCAGTGCCTGCCGGGCTAGAGGCAGGCCGAGCAGGAGCTGCGCATGCGCTGCCTGCTGGGGGAGGAGTCGCCCGTCAGGCCACGGCCCTGGGGGCGGGGCCGCGGCCGCTATGCAAATGAGGCGGCCTTAGATGGGAAAAATGAGCAAATATGGAAAAGATGGCTGAAAATGGAGGAAAATGCGGTTTTAGGGGGGAAAAAGGGGATCTGGGGGCAGTTTGGGGGGATTTGGGGAAAATTGGGGCAGTTCTGGGTCATTTTGGGGACTTTTTGGGGAAGTTTTGGGTCATTTTGGGTCTTTTGGAGGGCTTGGGGAAACACTTGATGCAAATGATGGAAATGCGATTAATTAACGCTGATGGACTCTGCTTTTCATGCAAATGAAGTTTATTGCAAGGAAATGAATAAGATTTAATTGAATCACGCCTGTATTTATGCAAAAAAATGATGAATATTCACCGACTATACGCAAATGAGGTTGGAGTGTGGATGTTGGTGTTAGGCCACGCCCCTTTTGATTCTAAAAAGGCTCCGTGATCACTGGGTGTGGCCACGCCCTTTATGCTAATCAGGGACAAATATGGTCAGCCCAAAACCTCCCAAATTCACCCCAAAATCCTGCTCAGATCCTTCTAAACCCCTCAGGAACCCCCAAAATCCCCCAAATTCACCCCAAAATCCACTTCAGATCCCCCTAAACCGCTCAGGGACACCCAAAATCCCCCAAATTCACCCCAAAATCCACTTCAGGTGCCCCTAAACCCCTCAGGGATCCCCAAAATCCACCAAATTCACCCCACAATCCCTCATATTCTACCTGGGACCCCCATCATTCCCTACATTTCCCCCCAAAGCCCTCAGATCGCCTCAAAACCCACTGCGTTAGCGCCACCTAGTGGCCGGGAGGTCTCAGTGCCTGGCGGGCTAGAGCCAGGCCGAGCAGGAGCTGCGCATGCTCACTCGCTGGGGAGGAGTCGCCTGGCTGTGGCCACGCCCTATAGTCATGTCAGCTATGCAAATGAGGCGACCTTAGATGGGAAAAATGAGCAAATATGGAAAAGATGGCTGAAAATGGAGGAAAATGCGGTTTTTATGGGGGGAAAGGGGGATCTGGGGGCAGTTTGGGGGGATTTGGGGAAAATTGGGGCAGTTCTGGGTCATTTTGGGGACTTTTTGAGGAAGTTTTGGGTCATTTTGGGTCTTTTGGAGGGCTTGGGGAAACACTTGATGCAAATGATGGAAATGCGATGAATTAACGCTGATGGACTCTGCTTTTCATGCAAATGAAGTTTATTGCAAGGGAATGAATAAGATTTAATTGAATCACGCCTGTATTTATGCAAAAAAATGATGAATATTCACGGACTATATGCAAATGAGGTTGGAGTGTGGATGTTGGTGTTAGGCCACGCCCCTTTTGATTCAAACAAGGCCCCGTGATCACTGAGTGTGGCCACGCCCTTTATGCTAATCAGGGACAAATATGGTCAGCCCCAAATCCCCCAAATTCACCCCAAAATCCACTTCAGATCCGTCAAACCCCTCAGGGATCCCCAAAATCCCCCAAATTCACCCCAAAATCCACTTCAGGTGCCTCTAAACCCCTCAGGGACACCCAAAATCCCCCCAATTCACCCCAAAATCATCTTCAGATCCTTCTAAAGCATTCTGGGACCCCCAAAATCCTCCAAATTCACCCCAAAATCCACTTCAGATCCCCCTAAACCCCTCAGGGACACCCAAAATCCCCGAAATTCACCCCAAAATCCACTGCAGGTGCCCCTAAACCCCTCAGGGATCCCCAAAATCCACCAAATTCCCCCCACAATCCCCCATATTCTGCCTGGGACCCCCATCATCCCCTACATTTCCCCCCAAAGCCCTCAGATTGCCTCAAAACCCACTGCGTTAGCGCCACCTAGTGGCCGGGAGGTCTCAGTGCCTGCCGGGCTAGAGCCAGGCCGAGCAGGAGCTGCGCATGCGCCGCCTGCTGGGGGAGGAGTCGCCCGTCAGGCCACGCCCCTGGGGGCGGGGCCGCGGCCGCTATGCAAATGAGGCGGCCTTAGATGGGAAAAATGAGCAAATATGGAAAAGATGGCTGAAAATGGAGGAAAATGCGGTTTTTAGGGGGGAAAAGGGGGATCTGGGGGCAGTTTGGGGGGATTTGGGGAAAATTGGGGCAGTTCTGGGTCATTTTGGGGACTTTTTGGGGAAGTTTTGGGTCATTTTGGGTCTTTTGGAGGGCTTGGGGAAACACTTGATGCAAATGATGCAATTGCGATGAATTAACGCTGATGGACTCTGCTTTTCATGCAAATGAAGTTTATTGCAAGGGAATGAATAAGATTTAATTGAATCACGCCTGTATTTATGCAAAAAAATGATGAATATTCACCGACTATACGCAAATGAGGTTGGAGTGTGGATGTTGGTGTTAGGCCACGCCCCTTTTGATTCAAACAAGGCCCCGTGATCACTGGGTGTGGCCACGCCCTTTATGCTAATCAGGGACAAATATGGTCAGCCCAAAACCCCCCAAATTCACCCCAAAATCCTGCTCAGATCATTCTAAACCATTCAGGGACCCCCAAAATCCCCCAAATTCACCCCAAAATCAACTTCAGATCCCCCTAAACCGCTCAGGGACACCCAAAATCCCCCAAATTCACCCCAAAATCCACTTCAGATCCCTCTAAACCCCTCAGGGACACCCAAAATCCCCCAAATTCACCCCAAAATCAACTTCAGATCCCTCTAAACCCCTCAGGGATCCCCAAAATCTCCCAAATTCACCCCAAAATCCACTTCAGGTGCCCCTAAACCCCTCAGGGATCCCCAAAATCCCCCAAATTCACCCCAAAATCCACTTCAGATCCCTCTAAACCCCTCAGGGATCCCCAAAATCTCCCAAATTCACCCCAAAATCCACTTCAGGTGCCCCTAAACCGCTCAGGGATCCCCAAAATCCACCAAATTTTCCCCACAATCCCCCATATTCTACCTGGGACCCCCATCATCCCCTACATTTCCCCCCAAAGCCCTCAGATCGCCTCAAACCCCCCTGCGTTAGCGCCACCTAGTGGCCGGGAGGTCTCAGTGCCTGCCGGGCTAGAGCCAGGCCGAGCAGGAGCTGCGCATGCGCCGCCTGCTGGGGGAGGAGTCGCCCGTCAGGCCACGGCCCTGGGGGCGGGGCCGCGGCCGCTATGCAAATGAGCGGCCTTAGATGGGAAAAATGACCAAATATGGAAAAGATGGCTGAAAATGGAGCAAAATGCGGTTTTTAGGGGGGAAAAGGGGGATCTGGGGGCAGTTTGGGGGGATTTGGGGAAAATTGGGGCAGTTTTGGGTCATTTTGGGTCTTTTGGAGGGCTTGGGGAAACACAATGCAAATGATGGAAATGCGATTGATTAACGCTGATGGACTCCGCTTTTCATGGAAATGAAGTTTATTGCAAGGGAATGAATAAGATTTAATTGAATCACGCCTGTATTTATGCAAATAAATGATGAATATTCACCGACTATACGGAAATGTGGTTGGAGTGTGGATGTTGGTGTTAGGCCACGCCCCTTTTGATTCAAACAAGGCCCCGTGATCCCTGGGTGTGGCCACGCCCTTTATGCTAATCAGGGACAAATATGGTCAGCCCCAAATCCCCCAAATTCACCCCAAAATCCACTTCAGATCCGTCAAAACCCCTCAGGGATCCCCAAAATCCCCCAAATTCACCCCAAAATCATCTTCAGATCCTTCTAAAGCATTCTGGGACCCCCAAAATCCTCCAAATTCACCCCAAAATCCACTTCAGATCCCCCTAAACCGCTCAGGGACACCCAAAATCCCCCACATTCACCCCAAAATCCACTTCAGGTGCCTCAACTCCCCTCAGGGATCCCTAAAATCACCAAATTCACCTCTACAATCCCCTATATTCTACCTGGGACCCCTATCATCCCCTACATTTCCCCCCAAAGCCCTCAGATCGCCTCAAAACCCACTGCGTTAGCGCCACCTAGTGGCCGGGAGGTCTCAGTGCCTGCCGGGCTAGAGCTAGGCCGAGCAGGAGCTGCGCATGCGCCGCCTGCTGGGGGAGGAGTCGCCCGTCAGGCCACGCCCCTGGGGGCGGGGCCGCGGACGCTATGCAAATGAGGCGGCCTTAGATGGGAAAAATGAGCAAATATGGAAAAGATGGTTGAAAATGGAGGAAAATGCGGTTTTTAGGGGGGAAACGGGGGATCTGGGGGCAGTTTGGGGGATTTGGGGAAAATTGGGGCAGTTCTGGGTCATTTTGGGGACTTTTTAGGGAAGTTTTGGGTCATTTTGGGTCTTTTGGAGGGCTTGGGGAAACACTTGATGCAAATGATGGAAATGCGATTAATTAACGCTGATGGACTCTGCTTTTCATGCAAATGAAGTTTATTGCAAGGGAATGAATAAGATCTAATTGAATCACGCCTTTATTTATGCAAAAAAATGATGAATATTCACCAACTATACGCAAATGAGGTTGGAGTGTGGATGTTGGTGTTAGGCCACGCCCCTTTTGATTCTAAAAAGGCTCCATGATAACTGGGTGTGGCCACGCCCTTTATGCTAATCAGGGACAAATATGGTCAGCCCAAAACCCCCCAAATTCACCCCAAAATCCTGCTCAGATCATTCTAAACCATTCAGGGACCCCCAAAATCCCCCAAATTCACCCCAAAATCCACTTCAGATCCCCCTAAACCGCTCAGGGACACCTAAAATCCCCCAAATTCACCCCAAAATCCACTTCAGGTGCCCCTAAACCCCTCAGGGATCCCCAAAATCCACCAAATTCACCCCACAATCCCCCATATTCTACCTGGGACCCCCATCATCCCCTACATTTCCCCCCAAAGCCCTCAGATCGCCTCAAAACCCACTGGCAAGTAGCCACCCAGTGTGCTTCGGAGGTTCTCAGTACCTGCCGGGCTAGGAGCTTTGTGTCGTAGCAGGGAGCTGCGCATGCGCCGCTTCTCGCTGGGGAGGAGTCGCCACAGGCCACGCTCCTGGCGTGGGGCCGCGGTCAAGCTATGCAAATGAGGGTGGCCTTAGATGAGAAAAATGACCAAATATGGAAAAAGATGGCTGAAAAATGGAGGGAAATGAGGTTTTAGGGGAAAAGGGGGGATCTGGGGGCAGTTTGGGATTTGGGGAAAATTGGGGCAGTTTGGTCATTTTGGGACTTTTTGAGGAAGTTTGGGTCATTTTGGGTCTTTTGGTGGGCTTGGGGAAACACTTGATGCAAATGATGCAATTATATGAATTAACGCTGATGGACTCTGCTTTTCATGCAAATGAAGTTTATTGCAAGGGAATGAATAAGATTTAATTGAATCACGCCTGTATTTATGCAAAAAATGATGAATATTCACCGACTATACGCAAATGAGGTTGGAGTGTGGATGTTGGTGTTAGGCCACGCCCCTTTTGATTCTAAAAAGGCTCCGTGATAACTGGGTGTGGCCACGCCCTTTATGCTAATCAGGGACAAACATGGTCAGCCCAAAATCCCCATTAAATTCACCCCAAAATCCTGCTCAGATCATTCTAAACCATTCAGGGACCCCCAAAATCCCCCAAATTCACCCAAAATCAACTTCAGATCCCCCTAAACCCCTCAGGGACACCCAAAATCCACCAAATTCACCCCAAAATCCACTTCAGATCCCTCTAAACCCCTCAGGGATCCCCAAAATCTCCCAAATTCACCCCAAAATCCACTTCAGGTGCCCCTAAACCCCTCAGGGATCCCCAAAATCCACCAAATTTTCCCCACAATCCCCCAGATTCTACCTGGGACCCCCATCATCCCCTACATTTCCCCCCAAAGCCCTCAGATCGCCTCAAAACCCACTGCGTTAGCGCCACCTAGTGGCCGGGAGGTCTCAGTGCCTGCCGGGCTAGAGCCAGGCCGAGCAGGAGCTGCGCATGCGCCGCCTGCTGGGGGAGGAGTCGCTCGTCAGGCCATGTTCCTGGGGGCGGGGCCGCGGCCGCTATGCAAATGAGGCGGCCTTAGATGGGAAAAATGACCAAATATGGAAAAGATGGCTGAAAATGGAGGAAAATGAGGTTTTTAGGGGGAAAAGGGGGATCTGGGGGCAGTTTGGGGGGATTTGGGGAAAATTGGGGCAGTTTTGGGTCATTTTGGGTCTTTTGGAGGGCTTGGGGAAACACTTGATGCAAATGATGGAAATGCAATGAATTAACCTTGATGGACTCTGCTTTTCACGCAAATGAAGTTTATTGCAAGGGAATGAATAAGATTTAATTGAATCACGCCTGTATTTATGCAAAAAAATGATGAATATTCACCGACTATATGCAAATGAGGTTGGAGCGTGGATGTTGGTGTTAGGCCACGCCCCTTTTGATTCAAACAAGGCCCCGTGATCACTGGGTGTGGCCACGCCCTTTATGCTAATCAGGGACAAATATGGTCAGCCCCAAATCCCCCAAATTCACCCCAAAATCCACTTCAGAAATGTCAAAACCCTCAGCGATCCCCAAAATCCCCCAAATTCACCCCAAAATCCACTTCAGGTGCCTCTAAACCCCTCAGGGACACCCAAAATCCCCATTAAATTCACCCCAAAATCATCTTCAGATCCTTCTAAAGCATTCTGGGACCCCCAAAATCCTCCAAATTCACCCCAAAATCCACTTCAGATCCCCCTAAACCGCTCAGGGACACCCAAAATCCCCGAAATTCACCCCAAAATCCACTTCAGGTGCCCCTAAACCCCTCAGGGATCCCCAAAATCCACCAAATTCCCCCCACAATCCCCCATATTCTGCCTGGGACCCCCATCATCCCCTACATTTCCCCCCAAAGCCCTCAGATCGCCTCAAAACCCACTGCGGTAGCGCCACCTAGTGGCCGGGAGGTCTCAGTGCCTGCCGGGCTAGAGCCAGGCCGAGCAGGAGCTGTGCATGCGCCGCCTGCTGGGGGAGGAGTCGCTCGTCAGGCCACGGCCCGGGGGGCGGGGCCGCGGCTGCTATGCAAATGAGGCGGCCTTAGATGGGAAAAATGAGCAACTATGGAAAAGATGGCTGAAAATGGAGGAAAATGCGGTTTTTAGGGGGGAAAAGGGGGATCTGGGGGCAGTTTTGGGGGATTTGGGGAAAATTGGGGCAGTTCTGGGTCATTTTGGGGACTTTTTGGGGAAGTTTTGGGTCATTTTGGGTCTTTTTGGAGGGCTTGGGGAAACACTTGATACAAATGATGGAAATGCGATTAATTACCGCTGATGGACTCTGCTTTTCATGCAAATGAAGTTTATTGCAAGGGAATGAATAAGATCTAATTGAATCACGCCTGTATTTATGCAGAAAAATGATGAATATTCCGGCGTAGACGCAATGAGGTTTGGAGTGGTGGATGTTTGGCTGTTACGGCCGCCTTTTGATTCAACAGGCCCGTGATCACTTGGGCTGTGGCCCGCCTTTATGCTAATGAGGGGAAAACAGTGGTCAGCTCAAAATCCATTAATTACTCCAAAATCACTGCTCAGATCGTTAAACCTCAAGGACCCAAATCCAAATTCACCCCAAAATCATTCAGGTGCCCCTAAACCTTCAGGGATCCCAAATCCACCAATTACCCCCAATTATTTCAGGTGCCCCTAAACCCCTCAGGGATCCCAAAATCCACCAAATTCACCCCACAATCCCCCATATTCTACCTGGGACCCCCATCATCCCCTACAATTCCCCCCAAAGCCCTCAGATCGCCTCAAAACCCACTGCGTTAGCGCCACCTAGTGGCCGGGAGGTCTCAGTGCCTGCCGGGCTAGAGCCAGGCCGAGCAGGAGCTGCGCATGCGCCGCCTGCTGGGGGAGGAGTCGCCCGTCAGGCCACGGCCCTGGGGGCGGGGCCGCGGCCGCTATGCAAATGAGGCGGCCTTAGATGGGAAAATGACCAAATATGGAAAAGATGGCTGAAAATGGAGGAAAATGCGGTTTTTAGGGGGGAAAAGGGGGATCTGGGGGCAGTTTGGGGGGATTTGGGGAAAATTGGGGCAGTTCTGGGTCATTTTTGGGACTTTTTGGGGAAGTTTTGGGTCATTTTGGGTCTTTTGGAGGGCTTGGGGAAACACTTGATGCAAATGATGGAAATGCGATTAATTAACGCTGATGGACTCTGCTTTTCATGCAAATGAAGTTTATTGCAAGGGAATGAATAAGATTTAATTGAATCACGCCTGTATTTATGCAAAAAAATGATGAATATTCACCGACTAGATGCAAATGATGTTGGAGTGTGGATGTTGGTGTTAGGCCACGCCCCTTCTGATTCAAACAAGGCCCCGTGATCACTGGGTGTGGCCACGCCCTTTATGCTAATCACGGACAAATATGGTCAGCCCAAAACCCCCCAACTTCACCCCAAAATCCTGCTCAGATCTCCCTAAACCTGTCAGGGACCCCCAAAATCGCCCAAATTCACCCCAAAATCCACTTCAGATCCCCCTAAACCGCTCAGGGACACCCAAAATCCCCCAAATTCACCCCAAAATCCCATATTCTACTGGGACACCCATCATCCGCCTCATTCCCAAAGCCCTCCAGATCGGTCTCAAAACCCACTGGTTAGACGCACTAGTGGCCGGGAGGTCTCAGTGCCTGCCGGGCTAGAGCCAGGCCGAGCAGGAGCTGCGCATGCGCCGCCTGCTGGGGGAGGAGTCGCCCGTCAGGCCACGCCCCTGGGGGCGGGACCGCGGCCGCTATGCAAATGAGGCGGCCTTAGATGGGAAAAATGACCAACTATGGAAAAGATGGCTGAAAATGGAGGAAAATGCGGTTTTTAGGGGGGAAAAGGGGGATCTGGGGGCAGTTTGGGAGGATTTGGGAAAAATTGGGGCAGTTCTGGGTCATTTTGGGGACTTTTTGGGGATGTTTTGGGTCATTTTGGTTCTTTTGGAGGGCTTGGGGAAACACTTGATGCAAATGATGGAAATGCGATTAATTAACGCTGATGGACTCTGCTTTTCATGCAAATGAAGTTTATTGCAAGGGAATGAATTAGATTTAATTGAATCACGCCTGTATTTATGCAAAAAAATGATGAATATTCACCGACTAGACGCAAATGATGTTGGAGTGTGGATGTTGGTGTTAGGCCACGCCCCTTTGGATTCAAACAAGGCCCCGTGATCACTGGGTGTGGCCACGCCCTTTATGCTAATCAGGGACAAACATGGTCAGCCCAAAATCCCCATTAAATTCACCCCAAAATCCTGCTCAGATCCATCTAAACCCCTCAAGGACCCCCAAAATCCCCCAAATTCACCCCAAAATCCACTTCAGATCTCCCTAAACCCCTCAGGGATCCCCAAAATCCACCAAATTCACCCCAAAATCCACTTCAGGTGCCCCTAAACCCCTCAGGGATCCCCAAAATCCACCAAATTCACCCCAAAATCTATTTCAGGTGCTCCTAAACCCCTCAGGGATCCCCAAACTCCACCAAATTCACCCCCCAATCCCCCATATTCTACCTGGGACCCCCATCATCCCCTACATTTCCCCCCAAAGCCCTCAGATCGCCTCAAAACCCACTGCGTTAGCGCCACCTAGTGGCCGGGAGGTCTCAGGGCCTGCCGGGCTAGAGCCAGGCCGAGCAGGAGCTGCGCATGCGACGCCTGCTGGGGAAGGAGTCGCCCGTCAGGCCACGCCCCTGGGGGCGGGGCCTCGGCCGCAATGCAAATGAGGCGGCCTTAAATGGGAAAAATGAGCAAATATGGAAAAGATGGCTGAAAATGGAGGAAAATGCGGTTTGTAGGGGGGAAAAGGGGGATCTGGGGGCAGTTTGGGGGGATTTGGGGAAAATTGGGGCAGTTCTGGGTCATTTTGGGGACTTTTTGGGGAAGTTTTGGGTCATTTTGGGTCTTTTGGAGGGCTTGGGGAAACACTTGATGCAAATGATGGAAATGCGATTAATTAACGCTGATGGACTCTGCTTTTCATGCAATTGAAGTTTATTGCAAGGGAATGAATAAGATTTAATTGAATCACGCCTGTATTTATGCCAAAAAATGATGAATATTCACCGACTATACGCAAATGAGTTTGGAGTGTGGATGTTGGTGTTAGGCCACGCCCCTTTTGATTCAAACAAGGCCCCGTGATCACTGGCTGTGGCCACGCCCTTTATGCTAATGAGGGACAAACATGGTCAGCCCAAAATCCCCAATAAATTCACCCCAAAATCCTGCTCAGATCCTTCTAAAACCCTCAAGGACCCCCAAAATCCCCCAAATTCACCCAAATATCCACTTCAGGTGCCCCTAAACCGCTCAGGGACACCCAAAATCCCCCAAATTCACCCCAAAATCCACTTCAGGTGCCCTAAACCCCTCAGATCCCAAATCCCACCAATCCCTCCCAATCCCATATTCTCCTGGGACCCCCATCATCCCCTACATTCCCCAAAGCCTCAGATCGCTCAAAACCACTGCGTTAGCCCACCATGCTGAGTCTCAGTGGCCTGCGGCTAAGCCAGCCGACGAGCTGCGCATGCGCGCCTCTGGGGAGATCGCCCGTCAGGCACGCCCCTGGGCGGGCGCGCCGCTATGCAAATGAGCGCCTTAGATGGGAAAAATGGCAACTATGGAAAAGATGGCTGAAAATGGAGGAAAATGCGGTTTTTAGGGGGGAAACGGGGGATCTGCGGGCAGTTTGGGGGGATTTGGGGAAAATTGGGGCAGTTCTGGGTCATTTTGGGGGACTTTTTGGGGAAGTTTTGGGTCATTTTGGGTCTTTTGGAGGGCTTGGGGAAACACTTGATGCAAATGATGGAAATGCGATTAATTAACGCTGATGGACTCTGCTTTTCATGCAAATGAGGTTTATTGCAAGGGAATTGATAAGATTTAATTGAATCACGCCTGTATTTATGCAAATAAATGATGAATATTCACCGACTATACGTAAATGAGGTTGGAGTGCGGATGTTGGTGTTAGCCACGCCCTTTATCAAACAGCCCCGTATCCCCACTGGTGTGCCACCCCTTTATGCTAATCAGGGACAAATATGGTCAGCCCAAAACCCCCAAATTCACCCCAAAATCCTGCTCAGATCCTTCTAAACCCCTCAGGGACCCCCAAAATCCCCCAAATTCACCCCAAAATCCACTTCAGATCCCCCTAAACCGCTCAGGGACACCAAAAATCCCCCAAATTCACCCAAAAATCCACTTCAGGTGCCCCTAAACCCCTCAGGGATCCCCAAAATCCACCAAATTCACCCCACAATCCCCCATATTCTACCTGGGACCCCCATCATCCCCTACATTTCCCCCCAAAGCCCTCAGATCGCCTCAAAACCCACTGCGTTAGCGCCACCTAGTGGCCGGGAGGTCTCAGTGCCTGCCGGGCTAGAGCCAGGCCGAGCAGGAGCTGCGCATGCGCCGCCTGCTTGGGGAGGAGTCGCCCGTCAGGCCACGCCCCTGGGGGCGGGGCCGCGGCCGCTATGCAAATGAGGCGGCCTTAGATGGGAAAAATGAGCAAATATGGAAAAGATGGCTGAAAATGGAGGAAAATGCGTTTTTTAGGGGGGAAAAGCGGGATCTGGGGGCAGTTTGGGGGGATTTGGGGAAAATTGGGGCAGTTCTGGGTCATTTTGGGGACTTTTTGGGGAAGTTTTGGGTCATTTTGGGTCTTTTGGAGGGCTTGGGGAAACATTGATGCAAATGATGGAAATGCGATTAATTAACGCTGATGGACTCTGCTTTTCATGCAATGAATTTTTCGCAAGGAATGAAATAAGATTTAATTGAATCACGCCTGTATTTCTGCAAAAAAATGATGAAGATTCACCGACGAGACGCAAATGAGGTTGGAGTGTGGATGTTGGTGTTAGGCCACGCCCCTTTTGATTCAAACAAGGCCCCGTGATCACTGGCTGTGGCCACGCCCTTTATGCTAAACAGGGACAAATATGGTCAGCGCAAAACCTCCCAAATTCACCCCAAAATCCTGCTCAGATCCTTCTAAACCCCTCAGGGACCCCCCAAATCCCCCAAATTCACCCCCAAAATCCACTTCAGGTGCCCCTAAACCCCTCATGGACACCCAAAATCCCCCAAATTCACCCCAAAATCCACTTCAGGTGCCCCTAAACCCCTCAGGGATCCCCAAATCCACCAAATTCACCCTACAATCCCCCATATTCTACCTGGGACCCCCATCATCCCCGACATTTCCCCCCAAAGCCCTCAGATCGCCTCAAAACCCACTGCGTTAGCGCCACCTAGTGGCCGGGAAGTCTCAGTGCCTGCCGGGCTAGAGCCAGGCCGAGCAGGAGCTGCGCATGCGCCGCCTGCTGGGGGAGGAGTCGCCCGTCAAGCCACGCCCCTGGGGGCGGGGCCGCGGCCGCTATGCAAATGAGGCGGTCTTAGATGGGAAAAATGACCAAATATGGAAAAGACGGCTGAAAATGGAGGAAAATGCGGTTTTTAGGGGGGAAAAGGGGGATCTGGGGGCAGTTTGGGGGGATTTGGGAAAAATTGGGGCAGTTCTGGGTCATTTTGGGTCTTTTGGAGGGCTTGGGGAAACACTTGATGCAAATGATGGAAATGCGATTAATTAACGCTGAGGGACTCTGCTTTTCATGCAAATGAAGTTTATTGCAAGGGAATGAATAAGATCTAATTGAATCACGCCTGTATTTATGCAAATAAATGATGAATATTCACCGACTAGACGCAATTGAGGTTGGAGTGTGGATGTTGGTGTTAGGCCACGCCCCTTTTGATTCAAACAAGGCCCCGTGATCACTGGCTGTGGCCACGCCCTTTATGCTAATGAGGGACAAACATGGTCAGCCCAAAATCCCCATTAAATTCACCCCAAAATCCTGCTCAGATCCGTCTAAACCCCTCAGGGACCCCAAAAATCCCCCAAATTCACCCCAAAATCCACTTCAGGTGCCCCTAAACCCCTCAGGGATCCCCAAAATCCACCAAATTCACCCCACAATCCCCCATATTCTACCTGGAACCTCCATCATCCCCTACATTTCCCCCCAAAGCCTTCAGATCGCCTCAAAACCCGCTGCGTTAGCGCCACCTAGTGGCAGGAAGGTCTCAGTGCCTGCCGGGCTAGAGCCAGGCCGAGCAGGAGCTGCGCATTGCGCCGCCTGCTGGGGGAGAGTCGCCCGTCAGCCACGCCCTGGGGCGGGCCGCGCGCTATGCAAATGAGCGCCTTAATGGAATGAGCAACTATGGAAAAGATGCTGAAATGGAGGAAAATGCGTTTTAGGGGGGAAAGGGGATCGGGGGGCAGTTTGGGAGGATTGGGGGAAAATTGGGGCAGTTCTGGGTCATTTTGGGGACTTTTTGGGGAAGTTTTGGGTCATTTTGGGTCTTTTGGAGGGCTTGGGAAAACACTTGATGCAAATGATGGAAATGCGATTAATTAACGCTGATGGACTCTGCTTTTCATGCAAATGAAGTTTATTGCAAGGGAATGAATAAGATCTAATTGAATCACGCCTTTATTTATGCAGAAAAATGATGAATATTCACCGACTAGACGCAAATGAGGTTGGAGTGTGGATGTTGGTGTTAGGCCACGCCCCTTTTGATTCAAACAAGGCCCCGTGATCACTGGGTGTGGCCACGCCCTTTATGCTAATCAGGGACAAATATGGTCAGCCCAAAATCCCCCAAATTCACCCCGAAATCCTGCTCAGATCCTTCTAAACCCCTCAGGGACCCCCCAAAATCCCCCAAATTCACCCCAAAATCCTGCTCAGATCCCTCTAAACCCTTCAGGGACACCCAAAATCCCCCGAAATTCATCCCAAAATCCACTTCAGATCTCCCTAAACCTCTCTGGGACCACCAAATCACCAAATCACCACAATCCCATAAATTCTACCCTGGGACCCCTCATCCCCTCATCCCCCAAACCCTCAGATCGCCTCAAACACACTCTGCGTTAGCGCACCGTAGGTGCCGGGAGTCTCCCAGTGCTGCCGCGGCTGATAGCAAGGCGAGCAGGAGCTGCGGCATGCGCCGCCTGCTGGGGGATGGAGCGCCCGTCAGGCACGGCCCTGGGGGCGGGGCCGCGGCCGCTATGCAAATGAGGCGGCCTTAGATGGGAAAAATGACCAACTATGGAAAGATGGCTGAAAATGGAGGAAAATGCGGTTTTTAGGGGGGAAAGGGGGATCTGGGGGCAGTTTGGGGAGATTTGGGGAAAATTGGGGCAGTTCTGGGTCATTTTGGGGACTTTTTGGGGAAGTTTTGGGTCATTTTGGGTCTTTTGGAGGGCTTGGGGAAACACTTGATGCAAATGATGGAAATGCGATTAATTAACGCTGATGGACTCTGCTTTTCATGCAAATGAAGTTTATTGCAAGGGAATGAATAAGATCTAATTGAATCACGCCTGTATTTATGCAAATAAATGATGAATATTCACCGACTATACGCAAATGAGGTTGGAGTGTGGATGTTGGTGTTAGGCCACGCCCTTTTGATTCAAACAAGGCCCCGTGATCACTGGCTGTGGCCACGCCCTTTATGCTAATCAGGGACAAATATGGTCAGCCCAAAACCCCCCAAATTCACCCCAAAATCCTGCTCAGATCTCCCTAAACCCCTCAGGGACCCCCAAAATCCCCCAAATTCACCCCAAAATCCACTTCATATCCCCCTAAACCGCTCAGGGACACCAAAAATCCCTCAAATTCACCCCAAAATCCACTTCAGGTGCCCCTAAACCCCTCAGGGATCCCCAAAATCCACCAAATTCACCCCACAATCCCCCATATTCTACCTGGGACCCCCATCATCCCCTACATTTCCCCCCCAAGCCCTCAGATCGCCTCAAAACCCACTGCGTTAGCGCCACCTAGTGGCCGGGAGGTCTCAGTGCCTGCCGGGCTAGAGCCAGGCCGAGCAGGAGCTGCGCATGCGCCGCCTGCTGGGGGAGGAGTCGCCCGTCAGGCCACGCCCCTGGGGGCGGGGCCGCGGCCGCTATGCAAATGAGGCGGCCTTAGATGGGAAAAATGACCAAATATGGAAAAGATGGCTGAAAATGGAGGAAAATGCGGTTTTTAGGGGGGAAACGGGGGATCTGGGGGCAGTTTGGGGGATTTGGGGAAAATTGGGGCAGTTCTGGGTCATTTTGGGGACTTTTTGGGGAAGTTTTGGGTCATTTTGGGTCTTTTGGAGGGCTTGGGGAAACACTTGATGCAAATGATGGAAATGCGATTAATTAACGCTGATGGACTCTGCTTTTCATGCAAATGAAGTTTATTGCAAGGGAATGAATAAGATTTAATTGAATCACGCCTGTATTTATGCAAAAAAATGATGAATATTCACCGACTATACGCAAATGAGGTTGGAGTGTGGATGTTGGTGTAAGGCCACGCCCCTTTTGATTCAAACAAGGCCGTGATCACTGGGTGTGGCCACCGCCCTTTATGTGCTATTCAGGAGACAAAATATGGTCAGCCCACCCCAAATTCAACCCAAATCCTGCTCAAAAAAGAAAATTTTTTCCTTCTAAACCCCTCAGGGAACCCCCCAAAATCCCCAAAATTTCAACCCCAAAATCCACTTCAGATCCCCCTAAACCGCTCAGGACACCCAAATCCCCCAAATTCACCCCAAAATCCACTTAAGGTGCCCCTAAACCCCTCAGGGATCCCCAAAATCCACCAAATTCACCCCACAATCCCCCATATTCTACCTGGGACCCCCATCATCCCCTACATTTCCGCCCAAAGCCCTCAGATCGCCTCAAAACCCACTGCGTTAGGGCCACCTAGTGGCCGGGAGGTCTCAGTGCCTGCCGGGCTAGAGCCAGGCCGAGCAGGAGCTGCGCATGCGCCGCCTGCTGGGGGAGGAGTCGCCCGTCAGGCCACGGCCCTGGGGGCGGGGCCGCGGCCGCTATGCAAATGAGGCGGCCGTTAGATGGGAAAAATGACCAAATATGGAAAAGATGGCTGAAAATGGAGGAAAATGCGGTTTTTAGGGGGGAAATGGGGGATCTGGGGGCAGTTTGGGGCGATTTGGGGAAAATTGGGGCAGTTCTGGGTCATTTTGGGGACTTTTTGGGGAAGTTTTGGGTCATTTTGGGTCTTTTTGAGGGCTTGGGGAAACACTTGATGCAAATGATGGAAATGCGATTAATTAACGCTGATGGACTCTGCTTTTCATGCAAATGAAGTTTATTGCAAGGAAATGAATAAGATTTAATTGAATCACGCCTGTATTTATGCAAATAAATGATGAATATTCACCGACTATACGCAAATGAGGTTGGAGTGTGGATGTTGGTGTTCGGCCACGCCCCTTTTGATTCAAACAAGGCCCCGTGATCACTGGGTGTGGCCACGCCCTTTATGCTAATCAGGGACAAATATGGTCAGCCCAAAACCCCCAAAATTCATCCCAAAATCCTGCTCAGATCCTTCTAAACCCCTCAGGGACCCC